>CM046457.1:11740703-11945703 GCA_025506515.1 Flaveria trinervia
AGATACATGAGGGATCCAATCATTCCTCGGTACATCGTGGCATCTACAAGATCTCCATTTTCATCAGGTGCTATGTCGTGATTCGTAGCCAGTGGAGTCCCAGCGGCAGATGCATTCTCGATGTCAAAACGACTGAGAATGTCTCCTACATACTTGGTCTAATGTAGAAAGATCCCATTTGGTGTTTGATCCACTTGTAACCCGAGAAAGAACTTCATCTCCCCCATAGCACTCATCTCAAACTCTTTCTTCATAACTGCTTCAAACTCTTTGCATAACTCTTCGTTCTTTGAACTGAAGATTATATCATCGACATAGATCTGTACGAGCAGTAGGTCGCCATCTTATTCGTTAATAAACAGCGTGCAGTCAATGACTCCCCTGCGAAAGCCGTGTTTCACAAGATGAGTCGAGAGTTTCTCATACCAAGCGTGGAGCTTGATGAAGCCCGTATAAAGCCTTGTCGAGCTTGTAGACTGTATCCTGATGATAAGGATCTTCAAATCCCTCGGGTTGACTGACATAGACTATTTCTCTGATTTCCCCATGAAGGAATGCACTCTTCACATCTAATTGATATACTTTAATCTTCATGTACGATGCATAGGCAAGGAATATACGAATGGCTTCCATCCTTGCCACGGGTGCAAACACCTCATTGTAGTCAATTCCCTCGACTTGGCGAAAACCTTGAACCACCAATCGAGCCTTGATCCTGATAATTACCCCTGGTCATCTTCTTGCATTTAAAACCATTTGGTGCCAATGACCTTAGCACCTTTAGGTCTATCAACCAGAGTCCATACACCTAACTTCTTGAACTGAAGAAGTTCTTCTTGCATGGCACTCACCCACGCCTCATCATTTAGTGCATCACTGACGTATTTTGGCTCAAACTGTGAGACAAAACATCAATAAGCACCATCATGAATATATCCTTTTCCATAACTGATGCGTAATCAGCTGAGTATAGCTGATTTCGAGTTTGCACTCCTGATCTGACATCCCCAATGACATTGTTTAGGGGATGATAGACGTTTAGTTGTGATCCTGGAGTAGTAGGAACTGCTACCTCAGAGCCAAGATTATGAACATTTGTTCTGCAGCTGAGGTAGTTGGAGTTTGAGGCTCCGAAGTCGAAGGTACATCACTGGTAGATACTTGAGGACTTTCAGGAACTGAATCTGTTCTTCCTGACCGTTACGGTTATCCTCTTCAGCTTCATCTTTAGAGGAGGAGTCACTATCATTGACTACTCCCCCTGACTAAATAGATGATTCTCCTTGTAAGCTAGATGTTGGTGTATTTAAGATATCATACATCATCCGTGTAGCTAACTCGTCACCTGAGGGAGAGAGAGGGAAGTTGAAGGACTTGAAGAATCCATCATAGTCGAAAAATTAGGCAGGTCCTTTTCCAGTAGGTGGTGTGGTATATCTCTGAACGTCAACATTACACCATACTTCTACTAGACCCATTGAGTTGTTGTAAACTCGCTTGTTCGGTATGTTGTATCCTAGAAAGATTCCTTCATCTGCCTTCTCGCTGAATTTACCCTCTTGTGTCTTCTTCAGAAGTGTGCACGGCGCGCCAAATGGTTCAAGATACTCCAGATTCGGTTTGCGTCTTTGTAGTAGCTCGTAACATGTCTTTCCGTGGTGCTTGAATATCAGGACTCGATTCAGTGTATAACATGCATTCGCCACTACCTCATTCCAGAATTGAATAGGCAGTTTCGAGTCTGCCAGCATAGTCCGTGCTGTCTCTATCAAGCTTCTATTCTTTCTCTCAGCAACGCCATTCATCTGAGGCGTGTAGGCAGAAGTGAATTGATGCACAATTCCCTTTTCCTTGCAGTATCCTCCCTCCACTGGTTCTTGAATTCTGTTCCGTTGTCTGAGCGTACTTGTCTAACCTTCAGCTTGTAGAGAGATTCCAGTGTGGTTACCAACTCTTTGAATGATTTAAATGTTTCTGATTTGGATTTCAGAAACATTACCCAAGTGAACCTTGAGTAGTCATCAGTGACCACAAAGCAGTACAAGTTGCCTGCAACGCTCTTTGTACTGACTGGACCAAACAGATCCATGTGAAGAAGCTCAAGAGGAAGTTCTATTGAATGAACTTTCTTTTCCGAATGAAACTTCTTTGTCTGTTTGCCTTTCTTGCAAGCTACACAAAAGTCAGGAAGCTGGAAGTTCTTGACATTAACTTCTCTCACCAGATCCTTCTGAATCAAGTGATTCATCTTCCTTTGACTAATGTGTCCCATTCTCCTATGCCAGGAGATGGAATCCTTTTCAGTAGCTTTAGATAGAAAACATTGAACCTCATGATCATTGTAGAAGCTGTTGACAAATCCAAGACATAAAGATCTTTATATCTTGAAGCAATCATCAAAACTTGGTCCTCTGGGATCACGTAGTCTTTCTTTAGTACGTAACACTTCTTGTTGTCGAAGATGACTTTAAATCCCTTATCACATATTTGGGAGACAGAAAGTAAGTTATTTTGTAGTTGTTGAACGTAGTTCACCTTATCAAACTTAACTTTCTGATTCCCCACTTCTCCCTGGGTTGTGATATAGCCACCATTGTTTCCAACAAACGAAACATGCCCTCCTTTTATTTGCTTGACATTTGATAAAAGAGCCCTGTTTCCTGTCATGTGCCTGGATGCTCCACTATCTACTATCCACGTGTTAGTTTCAGCACTGTATCGAACACCCTGCACATACACAGTAAAGTATTAGTTTGGGTTAGGAACCCAAGCCTTTACTGGCTTGGGTTTCCCAAAGGCATCACACATCATAAATTCTACCCATTGACCCTTAGAGGATGAGGGTAGCTCAGGTTTCTTCTTGTCATTATTATCAGACACAGAGGATGTCTTCTCCTTCCATAATCCAGATTTGTGCAATGCCTGTTTGTGATAAACAGTCGACTGACTTACAGGTTGAATTTTAGGTTCACTAGTTCTTCTAGGTGGAGTCAGTGAAATCCTCGTAGAAAACCTAGGCTTTGAAACCTGAAGTTCAATCTTCTTCCTAGGGGTCTGATAGAAGTGACAATAGGAAGCAATGTGTCCATATTCACCACAGTTGTAGCACGATCTGCTATCAACTTTATGATTAAACTTTCTTTGTGGAGAAGTGTGTGACACTCTAGTAACATTACTCACTCTAGGTTTTGACTCTGGTTCTTTGGTTGTTTTCTCTGGTTTAACAACGTTAACTGTTTTCACCTGTTTAACATCCTTTTCTTTTTGGTTAATAGGTTTTTGACTTGAAGTAAGTGAAAGATTAACCTTAGAAGTCCTTTTAGGTTCTGATTTGACTCTGTTTGATCCTAGCTTTAAGTTAACCTTTTCAATTCCTTTTCCAGATTAACACTAACAATTTTCCTTTGTCTTTGAAGTGGTCTTCTTTTGTTTGTTTCCAGAGTCCATAGATGAACATAAGGAATCTGGATCACTAACAAGAGGGTAGACACCACATGATCCTTGATGGATTACCATTTATTGGTCTAGTCTTAGTGTTCATCAAAGTCTCAGGTGGTGGTGGGACCACTTTATAACCCAATCCCTCCCCGTTGCTCCTTTCTCTCACTAAGTGTTGGACTATGTGTGAAGAACTAGTCCAACTGTGCAGTTTCTGTTTTAATGAATTTACTTCTACTTCTAGAACTTCCTTTTGCTTCTTAGTGTCTTCTAGGGATTTTAGATAATACCTAATTTCATTAGCTTGGTTAAAGGCAACTAGTTCGGTTTCCCTAAGCTGTTTAGTCAAAAGGTCTATCTTTTCTTTATAACTATGCTCATTTTGTTTTAATACCCTATTAGCCTTAGTGCACAGGTTCAAATCTTTTACTAAGTTATCATTATGATCTAATAACCTAGAAAATTTTTCATCTATGCTATTCCTAAAAATATCACAAATAGAACAAGCATGATTATCAAACATTTGGTTAGTAGTACTTACCTGAGTTGATTCAGAAGAGTTAGCCATCAACGCAGCAGCAAATGTCTCTGGTTCTGGTGATTCTGTCTTTTCTGTCTCTGACGTGGTAGACTCCTCCTTAGGCTTGTAACTGACCTTGGTTGTAGTTGCTTCTTCCCTATGTGACATCGCTATCTCAACTACTAGATCTCCTTCACTAGCAGAATCACTGTCAATGTCTTCTACACTTGCAATGTTTGATTCCCCTCGCGAGACAAACCTAAAGCTCCAATCCTATCCTTCATCATCATGAGCAGTCAAGGCCTTTGGATCCTTGCTTGATGAAGTAGAACCGGTAGCTTTCTTGTCTTGACGAGTGAAGGACGAGAACGGGTTCCTGTTACCCGTCTTCTTAGGCTTGACACATTCTCTTTTGAAGTGCCCCTTCTCTCCACAGTTGAAGCAGGTCACCTTGCTCCTGCCAAAGCCAAATGTGGTATCCTTAGTAGCTACTAAGTTCTGTCCGGTTTGTTTTACAAACTTCTTTGCCCTCCGGACAGCACTAGCTAAGGCCCACATTATGTCCATCCTCTCAAGCTCCATTTTGTCCACCTGCTCGTAGTCCTCGTCGGCCAGATGGCAGTTTCCATTTTCCCAGCAACAAGTTCATCATTAGAATGGACAATTGCAGCCAAAAGATCCATGTGTTCTCGAGCTACTTCCACAGTCACATTCTGAGATTCTCGGTCTTCATTTTAGTAGCACTTGTTTCGGATCCAATATAGTGGGTGCAAGAGAGTCCCGACGTCTCTGATCCTGAAGGAGACGCATGTGAAGGACCCGATGAGCTAGACACAAATGCAGTCTGGAGAGGTGCTCCAGATGTCTTAGCTTGAGGTGTGGCGTTGTACAAGGTTGGATTTTGATTGTAAGAAGACTTCTGAGCTCTGTACTTCATCCTAAGTGACTCTTCTCACAACTTAAGAATGAAGTCATTATATCCAGTTTTGCCAGCATTCTATTCTGTCTAAGGTTAGACACGAATGAGGTCCACTTTTCAGGCAATCCGTCTGCAAAGTTAGTAACTTTCTCTTCCATGGTAGTTGCCACCCCATGTGTATGCAGTTCACTCATCAGATGGTGAAATCTATCTATAACGTCGTCTAAACTCTCGTTCCCATCGATGAGAAGTTATCGAATTCCTTCTTTACTCCTTAGCTTTGATTGCCTTCAATGAAGCATTCCCGTCGTACCTCTGTTCTAGCTCATCCCAAAGCTTCTTGGACGGCTCATTCTCTGAGTACTAGTGGAATATGTCTTTAGGAATAGACTGTGTAATCAATGCATAAACTCTTTTCTCTGCATTGTATTTAACTTTTTGCATATCTGTCATCCCTCCTAACGTTAACTTAACTCCATCAGCTCCAACCGGTGTACTATATCCAATCTCGATGGCTTCCCACAGATTCGGATCCACTCCATTTAGGTAGATCTCAAAACGTTGTTTCCAGTGGGGAAACACATCTAATGTCACAAGCTTTGGTGGTTTATTATGATTACCCACTTCACTCTCAAGCAACAGCAGGTTCTGTATCCTAGAGTCCTTTCCAGCAATAAAGGCTGACATTTGATCTTCCATGGCGAATAACTTTAAGTCTAATAAACCAAACTGTCACTAGTGCGACTGAAGGATGCGAATGGCCTAGTCGTGCGTATGAACTCTGCGACTGGTTCAATCGTGCGGCTGAACTAACCGATTAGCTCAGTCATGCGAATGAATCTAATGCGTATGAGCAATGTGAACGAATGGTTTAGTCGTACGAAAGGAGATACGACTAGGTCCAATCGTGCATCTGAACTATGCGAATGAAGTCCAGTTGTGCGAATGGCACACTCGTGCGACTGTGGCTGCTGTTTTGCGAAAATTTCTAGGTTAAATGTGTTTTAGCCGTAAAAATTCCAAATTTCGCAAGGTCTAATCACCTAAGTTCATAGAAACCAAACTTTGATGAGCAGGAACGTCCAAGATCACTTTTGACGCAAAAGATTGCGTTTTTAGTGCAAAAACACAAACTTTTTATCAATCTTGATTGAATCACACGTAATCAAGAGCCAAAGCTCTGATACCACTTGTTAGGACCTGGTATTTGAATGAAATACCTAGTGATTAGCATGTAAACCATATCAAATAGTGCGGAATCCTATTTGATTGGCGATCCAATCAGTGAGAACACACGAAGAATCAATCAAGAATTGAAACTAACGTTAGAAATCGATTGGGAATCGATCTAATGTGTTCTATGAACTTGGAGAACGAATTGTGAGGCTTCTGGATGGCTAGGGTACCTCTGGAGTCATAATTAATCAAAAGCTCTCTATTTTTCACGAATTGGGTTGTATTTATAGGTTAGTATTATTCATCGTGCGACTGAACCATTAGTATGGTTGAGTCGTGCGATTGAACCATGCGGTTGATTCATTCGCACGATTGAGTATTCAGTTGTGCGACTGAGTCAATCTCATGTTATAATCATACGACTGATCCAGTCTCCTGGTTCAGTCGTGCGACTGAGTCATTCGTATGAAGTTATTCATGCTTATGGTCCATTTGCATGGGCCACTCGCATGAGAACTTCATTCTGTTAAGTTTGAATGTATTAATTAATTAATATAACATTATGTATAACACTTCAAATAACCACAAATCTAATTAACCAATTCAATGTCGACTCATTAATGAAATATTAAGCATTATAAATATCAAACAAGCATATCATTTCATTAATCATTTCAAGCATTACCTCAGAATCAGACAAACAAGATCTATTACATTCATATCATGATCTAGGGACATACATGTATCAACACTTTTATAACTAGAACTCACTCAGCAACGTTGACTTTTATACATTTTCAGTTGGTAGGAAGTTATTGTTGAGGATGGCATCAGGGTGAAGCTACTCGACAGGGAAAAACTAGCATCCATTCATACTCTATGTTGCTATTGTTTTGTAGTCATATAAACAATTCTTTTGTAAACAGCTAATGATGACGTATTGCTTAACAATAGTTTTTAAATGAAATGAATGGTTTTTGATAAATCATTTTCGCTGCTTAAGTTTGTATAATTATAATGTTTAATGTTTTAACTACTGTGAGTGACCAATTGTGAGGTTTCCGGGAACATGGCCTTACAAGTTGGTATTAGAGCCAAAGTTTAAGAGAATTGGGTTAAATAAACTTTTAAAACCTAAACTTAAACTGAAAATGGGACAAATGGAGGGATGTCAGCCCGAGTAGCTACGTGCCATGAGGTATGTCTTTTCCTAATGTTACTGGTATTATGTGCGCATGATAGTTGATTATGTCCTCTTAGTGGATTTAAATACTGATTAAGTCAGGATTGGAGATGCTTGGGGTATGAAGAGTAAAGTAAGTGGCTAATCACAACTGGCTACTGTAATTAGGGACTTACGATACTTTACATAAACTAAGTGTTACCTTGAATGACGGCGTTAATGTTTGAATCTTATAGTGTGCTTTTAGAGGATGGATGGTGGTAGATCTTCAAAAGCCTCTTGTGGTGGGGGTCACAGTGCTGCTCCGCGACCTAAGAGAGGGACCCAGAGCCGAGAAAGTGGTTCATGAAGAACCAGAGACCTCTCATCTGAAGGGTGGTGAGGAGAGCGCTAATCTGAGAGTCTTAGTAAAGGAGGCTGTGGTGGAAGAGGTTCAACAGGTCATGCAGACGATTCTACCATCTGTGGCGACCGAAGTGATCAAGGTCGTAAGGGATGGGGAAAGAAAGGAGAGGAACAAGTACTCGGGAAGATGGGAACAACCAGAGCCATAAACGGTTCTCTCTAATTATGAGGAGGAGGAAGAAGAGGAGCCTGCGCCGGAGGCGACTAGAGGCTGTAACTATAGGGCGTTTATGAGATGCAAGCCCCCTACTTTTGACGAAAACGGCATAGCTGCTGCTGCTCACCGATGCGTGAGGGAAATGGAGGTGGAGGCTGTCCTCGACATCAGTGAATGCCGTGAAGATCAGAAGGTGAAATTCGATACCCACTCTTTTACGGACTCGGCTTTATGCTGGTAGGACAACATTGTCCAAGCCTAGGGTAGTGGGCCATGGAAGAATGAGATGGCCTAAACTGAAGAAGTTAGTGATTGAGGAGTTCTGTCCTCACAGAGAGATGGACAAGGTAGAAAGAGACTTCCTACAACTGGAGGCGAGAACGATGACACACCAGTAGTACATCACCAAATTTAATGAAATGGAGTGGCTGGTGCCCGATCAAGTGACACCACTGTCACGAAAGATTAAGAGATACATCCAGGGGCTGCCGGTGGATATCTGTAGGTATATGATCGCCGTGCCGAGCACTTTTAGGTCGGCAGTTGACTTAGCTGGCAGATTATATGATGAGCGTGAGGTGGTGGTGGCTAAGGTGAATAAGAAGGATGGTGGTAACCGGAACTGGAATGGGAAACGGTTTGCGCATGGTAGAACTGCTCAAACAAGAAGGTGGCAAGGTGGGTCACCAACGTGTGCTCACATCTGGATCAGGCTTAAGGAGGTGTGACAATATGGAAGAGAGCATACTGGTGAATGCAGGATGGGGATGAACGCATGCTTCAGGTGTGGCCAGCCTGGCCACATCGCTAGAGACTGTAAGAAGCTGAGGACGGAGAGCTCTGGAGCAGAGAAGAAGAAGCTGGAGGAAGGAGGGCAGAGGGCGAGTGCTAGAGCTTACACTATGACCCAGGAGGAAGCCAGAGCTAATCCCGATGTTATGTCAGGTATTTCCTAGTAACCAAACTTGTGCCTCTGTATTGTTTGATTCCGGTGCTAGCAGGATTTTTATTTCAACTACTTTCTCTGCTAAGTTGCATGTTAGTAGTAGCAAGGTCAGTGCACCATTCGATGTTGAAACTTCTATTGGTAAGTCCGCTAAAATTATTGATGTGATAGAGGACTGTGCCATAGAACTAGAAGGTCATAGGTTTGCTGCTAGGTTACACATGATACCCCTAGGTGGATTTGATGTTGTTCTAGGGATGGACTGGTTAGCAACCTATGAAGCAAACATCATGTCACAAGTAGATGATTCGATTAGTTGTGTCCAATGGGAGTTTGATTACGATTTATGGAGATCGCGTCACGACGATCCCGAAAGTGATTTTGATGGCGGTGGCGGGAAAGTGCATGAGGCGTGGATGTAGTGCCTACTTGGCCTACGTAAAGGATGTGGACGTGCCAACACCACAACTATCCGAGGTACCAGTGGTGTGCGATTTTCCAGACGTATTCCCGAAAGACTTACCCGGCATGCCATCGGATCGCGAGATTGAGTTCCAAATTGATCTGATACCCGGTGCTCAACTCGTTGCTAAGGCACCATATCGCTTAGCTCTGACAGAAATGAAAGAACTCATGGAGCAGTTGTAGGAGCTGCTCGATAAGGGGTTCATTAGACTGAGTATCTCTCCCTAGGGTGCTCCGGTCATGTTTGTGAAGAAGAAAGACGGTAGTATGAGGATGTGCATTGACTACCGAGAGCTGAATAAGTTGACGGTGAAGAACCGATACCCCCTACCAAGAATAGATGATCTGTTTGACGAGCTTCAAGGTGCCAGTTGGTTTTCAAGGATAGATCTTCGATCTCGTTACCATCAGCTGAAGGTAAAGTAGCAGGATATCCCTAAGACAGCTTTTCGTACGCGCTACGGTCACTATGAATTTCTTGTTATGTCATTTGGTCTGACCAATGCGCTAGCTGCTTTTATTGACTTGTTGAATCGAGTGTGTCGGCCAATATTAGATAAATCAGTGATTGTGTTTATTGGTGATATCCTGATTTATTCAAGGAGGGAGGAGGAACATGCTGACCACATTTGGGAGGTGTTAGAGACCTTATGAAGGGAGAAGTTGTATGCCAAATTCTCTAAGTGCGCGTTCTGGTTACGCGAAGTTCAATTCTTAGGTCACGTGATAAATCCCGAGGGGATTATGGTAGAACCTGCTAAGGTGGAGGCTGTGATGCAATGAAATCTCCAAAGACGCCATCCAAGATCATGTTTCTTGGGGTTGGCGGGGTATTATCGAATGTTCATTCAGGACTTTTCCAAGATCGCTTCTCACTGACCAAGTTGACCCGAAAGGATGTAAGTTTATATGGGGTCAAGCCTAAGAACAAGTGTTCGAGGAGTTAAAGGTGAGATTGAATCAAGCTCTTGTCTTGTCATTACCAAAGGAAGGGAGGATTTGTGGTATATCAGATGCTTCTTACTCGGGGTTGAGTGTGTTGTATAATGAGAGAGGGAAGGTTATAGCTATGATCCCGACAGTTGAAAGTTATGAGGTCAACTACCCTACTCATGGCTTGGAGCTAGCATCCGGGTCTTACACTAAAGATTTGGAAGCACTATCTGTACCGGACGAGTGCACCATTTTCACGGCCACAAGAGCTTGAAGTACTTCTTCGAGCAAAAAGATTGACATGAGGCAGAGAAGAGGCTGGAGTCCAGAAAGATTATGATGCGAGATCAATTACCATCCGGGCAAAGCTAATGTGGTGGCTGATGTCTTAGCCGAAAGTAGAGGCCCGAGCGATTCGGGTGAAAAAGCATACCAACTGATCATGCCTCTGATTAATGAAGCATGACAGGATCAGTGATCACAAGTTTGGCGTATCAGAATATAAAGCAGCGGAATACAAACACGAATTAGACAAATTGTAGCAAGCAATCGATACTTGTAAGCGTTAAGATCGCATACGGTTATAGGGAGAGAATATGAATTTCTGATTTCTAGGAATGTTTATAGATGTAGAATATTTCTAATTGAATCAATTAATCATTCCATTCAATTGCTCAAATCACTCCCAATTACAATAGGTTGTCACTCCTTATATAGAGTGCAACAGTAACTGCTGTTATCACGGAAAGTGACAACTGGCAGATCCAATACAGAAATAACTAATTCTTAACAAACTACTGAAATGTTCACAACTACTGAGAACATATCAGCAAGTTAAGTACAAAATATAAAACTACTGAAACTACAACGACTGAAGAACAAGCTCTTCAGTCGTTTTACAAAACTACTGAAACATAAACATAAAACTACTGATATCACAACTACTGAAGAAGTACTCTTCAGCAGTTGTGACAAACTACTGAGGCTTCAGTACTTGATCTTCAGACTTTGACCTTCAGGCGTTTCATCAGCTGATGACTTCAGTAGATATCATCAGCTGATGTCTTCAGTCTTTGTCTTCAGACTTTGTACATCAGTTGTTGATCTTCAGCACTTGTGAACTCTTCAGCTGTTGTACTTCAGTACTTTGGTCTTTCAGCTTCAGCACTTGTGTTCTTCAGCTGTTGTACTTCAGCACTTTGGTTCTTCAGCTGTTAAGGTCTTCAGCACTTGATCTTCAGCTGTTGAAGTCTTCAGCACTTGTCAAACTACTGATGAGGCTTTCAGCAGTTGTTGTGATACCGTGTGGGACTTAGAGATTTTCTGATCTTGGCTCATTGGTTCTTTTGGTCCAACAAACTCCCCCTGAACCAATGCAGCCAAAACCTCTAACTTATTTATACCCACTTATTGATGGCAAAAATGTTGGTCTTTTTCCTTCTTGATCAGTAGAGAAGATGACCCATGTACGCTCCGGCCTGGGAAGAACCTCAAATATTTGTTTGGCAGAGTATGAATGGGAACTCTGTTTTGGGGAACTGGACACAGAGTTGTTATCCCATTCATGAGATTCACTTCCCCATAATGAGTCTGTATGACTCACGGACATAGGCCTCAAGGAGAACAATTTGTTCCTCTTGAGAGAGTTCTTCAGCTCCTCCTTCGAAGAAGAACTCTGGACCATAGTACTCTGATAAGTACTTCATGGTCCTGCCATTTTTCAGCTCCACCGTAGTTACCTCCCTGTATACAAATTCATCAGGATGGTTGCCTTCAAGGAGTAACTGGAGCTCATTCTTTTGGATGTCTTCAAGCTTTTTGTATAACAACCCCTTCTTAATCATCTGTTTTTCTAGTAAGGCTTGAGGTGTCTTCTTTGCTTGGTGAGCTTTCTTGAATTCATCAATGATTTCCCAAGGTGAGACTACAACGGCCAACATGATGGTAGATTCTATTGTTTTTCGTACTTGGCCGTTGTATCTGTGTGGGATAGTTCTTTTATGGATTCTAGAACTCACCCTGGGGTCTGGCCATACTCTCACTCTCTCCTCTGATACTGAAAGGTGTGTCTGAGAGTGTACAGCCTTTGAGCATGCCCTTTCATGGCTTGAATAGATGATGACTGAGGAAATTCCTTGTCAACCATCTTCAACAGTTGCTCATCGTGCTGTTTCTGCTGTTCTTCTTCTTCTATCTTGACTCTGACCATTTCCCTTGAGAGTCAGGTGTGATCATGGATTGACTCTGGGGTTTTGGTAGCTTCAG
The DNA here is from genome assembly GCA_025506515.1 of Flaveria trinervia. Taxonomy (NCBI): domain Eukaryota; kingdom Viridiplantae; phylum Streptophyta; class Magnoliopsida; order Asterales; family Asteraceae; genus Flaveria; species Flaveria trinervia. The sequence goes on from CM046457.1 coordinate 11,753,111, forward strand.
AACAGCAGAGAGTGGCAGACTATCATCTTCATCCTCTTCTTCTGCTTCTTCTTCATCCTCAGCACCCTTCTCCTTCTACGGGGTACATCACTGGATGATGGTGGGTTGGTGAAGGATTGGTTTTGAAGAGAGAGGATGTTTGGTTTTGGCTTAGAGGTTGGTGGGAGATTTGAGGGATAGGATCTGTTTGAGTGGGTGGAAGGGAAGGTTGATCTAGCATCCTTGTAGTTAATTTTGCTTTTGTAAGTTTAGCCATCTCTAACCTTTTGCCAGCCCCAGCCTCATCAAGGGCTTCCACAATGATCCCTTTGTGAATTGCTCAGACAGACAGATTCTGGTGGCTATAGCCAGAATGCTGTCCCTGGACCATGCGCGGATCTCCATTAATGATCTTCCCAAGTATTTGCAATAAAGCGGATCATTATTTCCAACCTCTCTTTCTCAAGAGCATCGTACCCTGCCCATCGGGTTTGTATCTCTTGTACCTCTAACCTTCTGATCTCACTATCAAGTGTGCTGTGTCAAACCCCTGCCTGAATAGTTGGTCAATTATTTTATCCATGGAGCGGTGTGTGTGGTGTCAGCTTCTTTGACCAGCTCCTCCAAGGATTTTTCTTCAGCAGTATGATCATCAGCACTTCTCTTTCGCTTGTACGTGAGCAGAGGTTGCTTTTCTTGTTTCTCCTCTTCCTCAGATCTCTCCTCTTTCTATCTTTCACTGCAGTACTCTCCCCCTTTTTGGTTGCATTGGAGGAAGGGGTTGGTACCGCAGAAAGAGTCTTGTGGACAGCAGCATCAACCAGGGGCTGTAATGTTGAGGAAAGCCTCTCATCAAGGGCTTTGATCACTATATCAGTGATTATGGGGGTGATGAGAGAGGAGGGAATTGTGTGATAGCACCTATTTGCTCAGGAGGGTTCTGTTCCTGAGAAGTAGGGCCTGAAGCAGAGGCGGGTGGTTGATTTTGGGGTGGCTCAGTGTTTGGGAAACCTTCAAGGGAAGGTGCCATCTGTGGGTGTATGAGGGTGGCAGATGGACTTGCATCCTGAGACATCTTGGCCAGCAGCTCTTTGAGTCTGCTAACCTCATCCTCTAGAATGTGTTTTGAGCAACTACATCGAAGAAGAAGCTCAGGTCATCATCAGTTGATACTGAATCACCTGACCTCCTGCTTAGAGCAGGATTTACATGCACTGGGTGTAGACCAGTTGGTGCATGTGCCCCTTGTGCTTGGTACTGGGGACTTCCAGCCTCAGGACAATGTCCATCATCAGCTGTTGCCTCTAGGGAGGTCTTAGCAATGTTACCAGCCTCACTCTGGTCATGTGCTGAGTCAGAGGAGGTGGCAGCCTCACTAGATATTCTAAGCTCCTTCTCTACACCAGGAGATAGAATTGGGAAACCCCTGTGCTGTGGGTTCTCAGGTGCACTGTGTTCCTCCCCCTCAATTGTAGAGGTATTCCCAGTAATAAGTGGTTTCTGGGGAGGGGGTGAGGAGTGCAATTGAGTCAGCACTTGAGCAACTATTAAAGTTGGGCTGTGAGGGGCGGTTGTTTGGGGTACAGGGGTAGAAGCAGTGTGCACCTGGGGTGGATGGTGCTCTTCAATGGCAATCTCCTCAAGTGAGGAAGATCCCAGATAAGTAGGTGCCCCTTGGGTTGCTGCAGGCTCCTGTTGAGAGGAAGCCTGAGCGGCTGTGGCTGGAGGAGTCATGGTATCCACTAGGGGGTTTGGACTAGTGGATATATCCTGCGTTTGTTGTGCAGGAGCATCCTCAGGGGACTCAATTCCCTGAGTAGCCTTTTTGGGTTTCTTTGGTGGGTTTGGTGGGGACATTGGATTTGGAGGTGGTGGCTGTGGGTTCCAGCTGCGTGGGTTTTCGCAGCTTGGCAGCCAGTTTGAGTGTCCGGTCGGAGTTGTGCCGGGAGTATACTTCTGGCAAAACAGCCGTAGCAGGGACTCCCAAGCCAACAAGTCCCTCAGCATTAAGCTGGTCTATTATAATGGCCATTATGAACCGTGGATAGAGTATCCAACGGTTGGCAGTTAGTTTTTGAGCCATATCTTTGAGCTCTGAAAATATAATTCTGAAAAGTTCAGTGGTTGTTGCTCAAGGATAGAATACAATACCTGCTGCCATTTGGTGGACATTTGATCCCAAGACGATGTCTTAGGGGCCAAACATACATTGACCATGTGAAAATCAGGCGCTCAGCGTCATTAAAGTGTTTCTTCATGATGGTGGTGGCACTGAGATCACCTTGATATCCATGCTGAGCAAATGATAGATCTATGGTGCCCTTCGGATATCCAGCAGGAGAGGTAGCATCACTCAGTTGAAGAATTTTACGGATTGTTGCAGGAGTAATCACTACTTCTTTGTTGTTGACGACGACCGGAGGATCGTGTGTGCTCTCCTCAGTAGTAACATTAACGTTCATCCAAAATTGGTTCAAGGATTCGGTATGTAAAACGGGGTTCAGAAGGAATGCCTTGTTGTATTGGGACTGAACCATAAGATCGATAGCAGTATCGAACTTAGTCCAGATCGGCGATTTTGTGAGGTAGGCAACACAGTTGTGTCGCGGTTTAATTTGCAAAGACGCCATGGAAATTGTTGAGAGGAACGTTAGGTTTGAAGAAGATAAAGCATGGAGAGCTCAGGTTAAGGGTATTTATAGGGTACGGGTGAGGAAACGACTGAAGGATGTGGTGTTAGTCATCAGTAGTTTTAAACGACCGTTGACATGGTATTATCCTTTCAGACGTTGAAACAGCTGAAGTCGCGGTGTTAGGCATCAGTAGTTTAGAAAACTACTGAAGACCGTGGTTTTGACTTCAGGTGATTGAAACAACTGAGGACATGGTGTTGTCATCAGTAGTTATGAAACTACTGAAGACAGTGGTTTTGTCATCAGCTGTGTTGTAAACAACTGAAGACTTGGTATTGGTCATCAGTAGTTATAAAACTGCTGAAGACGTGGTTTTGCTTCAGTTGTTTAAAATGAAACAGCAGTGGTACAAACGACTGAGGAGAAAGTTCTCTTCAGCTGTTTTCGTCAATTCTTAGCTTTTCAGCTGTTTCAAACTGTCCTCAACACATTCATCAGTCTTTATGGCTGATTTCAGTTGTTTCATAGGACATCAGTACTTATCTGTTTTTACTGATTTCAGTAGTTATGACTACATCAGTAGTTGTAACTACTTCAGTAGTTTAGAACAGATGAAGTACTTCAGTACTTGTGAGAACTTTTAGCCTTCAGTAGTTATAAAAACTACTGAGGTTAAAAGAGCTCATCAGTACTTATATGTGACAGGCACTCATGATCATCAATATGAATTACTGAGATCATCAGTAGTTGTCACCTATTCTAGCTGCAGCATACCAAGCCTTAACACCAGGTTTTGGAAAGTTGAACTATCCAAAGGCTTAGTAAAGATGTCTGCAAGCTCATCAGCACTGGGCACAAACTTAGGATCAATCAGACCTTTTTCAAAACAATCTCTTATAAAATGATGTCTGATCTCTATATGTTTGGTCCTAGAGTGCTGGACTGGATTTTTGACAATGCAAAGAGCTGAAGCACTATCCATTAACAATGGAGTCTTAGTCTCTGTAATGCCATAATCCAAAAGTTGGTTTTGAAGCCAGAGTACCTGAGATGTACAGCTTGCAGCAGCAATGTACTCTGCTTCCGCAGTGGATGTAGCAACTGAGGTCTGTTTCTTGCTCTGCCAAGAAATAAGCAGTTGCCTAGGAATTGACATCCACCAGAAGTTGATTTCCTGGTCAACTTACACCCTGCATAGTCACTGTCAGAAAAAGCAACTAATTTACCAGAATGTCTGGTAGAATACCATAAACCTAGAGATGGAGTGCCTTGCAGATATCTAAAGATCCTCTTGACTGCAATCAGATGAGACTCTTTAGGTGCAGCCTGAAATCTAGCACAAACACATGTAGCAAACATAATATCTGGTCTAGAAGCTGTAAATACATCAAGGACCCAATCATACATCTGTAAAGTGTTTCATCAACCACTTTACCTTTCTGATCTGAGTCCAGTTGTGTGGTGCTGCTCATGGGAGTAGAACAGGGCTTACAGTTTTGTAAATCAAACTTTTGCAAAAGATCTTTTGTATATTTGATTGATGAATAAAAATTCCATCAGCCTTTTGTTTGATTTGCAACCCCAGAAAGAACTGTAATTCTCCCATGGCACTCATTTCAAACTTCTGTTGCATCAACTTTGTAAAGGCATCACACAACTTTGGATCAGAGGATGCAAAAATGATATCATCTACATAAATTTGAACAAGTAGATTATGCTGCCCAGCTTTCTTAATAAATAAAGTCTTGTCTATGGAGCCTCTAGTGAAATTGTTTTCCAGAAGAAAGTTTGATAATGTCTCATACCAGGCTCTGGGAGCTTGTTTTAACCCATAAAGAGCTTTATCAAGCTTATACACCCAATTAGGATGTTTGTTGTCCTCAAAGCCTGGAGGTTGACATACATAAACCTCTTCTTTAACTTTTCCATACAAAAATGCACTTTTGACATCCATTTGAAAGACTTTAAGTTTTTGATAAGCAGCATAAGCTAAAAACAATCGAATTGCTTCCAGTCTGGCTACAGGGGCAAAGGTTTCATCATAATCAATACCTTCTTCTTGTGCAAACCCCTGAACAACCAGTCTGGCCTTGTTCTTAACAATAAGCCCATTTTCATCAGTTTTGTTCCTAAACACCCATTTAGTGCCTATTGCACACTTACCTGGAGGTAGAGGAACCAGTTCCCACACTTGCTGTTTCTTGAACTGAAGAAGCTCAAGCTGCATGGCATCAACCCATCCATTGTCCTTTAAAGCAATGTGATAATTCTTTGGCTCTTGCTGACTGATGAAGAGAGCATAGAAGCAGAAATTGACAATTGACTTCTTGTTGATACTCCAGCAGTGATATCACCAATGATTTGAGACAGGGTGATTCTTCAGATCTTGATACACAATGAGATCTGTGCAAGTGTTTGTAGCCGGTTCAGCAGCAACAGATGGTGATGGTGAATCATTTCCTTGAAACCAATCAGTGGATGGTAATTCAAAGGAAGTTGAATTCGAAGAAATCTCATCAGCATTTGTTGTGGATGGTGCTACTGGCGCTACAGGAACATCAGGTCTAGTTGAATCAGGCAGCTGATCACTAAACCTGAAGAGGTGAGTACTGCAATCATCATCATCATCAGCAGTACCACCAGGTGGTGAACTGTTGACAGGAGCAACAGCAGGAGTTTGATAAGGAACATATTGCAGTATGTCCAGATCAAATAACTCCACAGGACTTTGTGGAATCTTGTCCTTTGGAGATTCATTAAACTTAACATGTAGAGTTTCTTCAACCATCTTTGTTCTGCAGTTGAAGACTCTGTATGCCTTGCAAGTAGATGAATAACCAACAAAGTATCCTGCATCCACCTTAGGATCAAATTTGTGGAGTTGATCCTTTGTGTTGAGAATAAAACAGGGACACCCAAATGCTTTGAAAAATGAAATCAGTGGAGCCAAATGATGGAGAACTTCATATGGAGTCTTCATCAACCTCTGATTTACTAAAACTCTATTTTGCACATAACAAGCTGTGTTGACAGCTTCAGCCCAAAAGGTCAATGGCAAACCTGAGTCAGCCAGCATAGACCTTGCAGCTTCAATGAGGGTCCTGTTCTTTCTCTCCACTACTCCATTTTGTTCCGGAGTCCTTGGAATGCTGAACTGCCTTTTGATTCCCTTTGAGAGATAGAAGTCATCAAGTGTATGATTTCTGAACTCAGTTCCATTATCACTCCTGATACACTTGACTGGAAGGGAATACTGCTTCTCAATGTACAGCACAAAGTGGATAATCTTCTGAGCAGCCTCATCCTTTGAATGTAGAAAGAAAGTCCATACAAATCTGGAGTAATCATCCACAATTACCAGACAGTATTTCTTCTTTGCCATGCTCATTACTCTCACAGGACCAAATAGATCCATATGCAGTAATTGCAAGCAGGCAGTGGACTTGGACACTTCAATAGGAGGAAATGAGACTTGTGCTGTTTTCCTTTTAAACAAGCAGTGCAAGTTTCATCACAGTGGAACTCCTTTATTGGTAAGCCTCTGACTAAACTATTGTGGCTAAGCTGATTCATGTTTTTGAGATTAACATGACCAAGCCTCCTGTGCCATAGTTTAGATTCTTGGAAGAGGCTTTGGAAAATAGGCAAGGATGGCCTTTGAGATCTATTTTCTTAGAAAGATCTAAGGCATACACTCTTCCTGTCCTGTTGGCCTTCAGGAGAGTGTGATCATCCAACACCTTGTCAATCAAGGGCAAAACTTTAGATGACAGAATCCTACAGTTTTGACTTGTGAAAAGGGCAACATGGCCTTTATCACACATTTGACTGACACTCAAGAGGTTGTACTTGAGATTTTCCACATGATTAACATCATCAAATTTGATTTCTCCATTGGAGACAAAGCCCTTACCGATGATGTAACCCCTAGCATCATTGCCAAAAGAGACAAATCCCTTCTTTCCTTGAGAGTAGTCATGAAGAAGAGAGATGTTCCAGTCATGTGCATAGATCCCCCACTGTCTACATACCAGATGCTATTTTGGCATGTTGAAGAACCCTGCAATAATAAACAATCAGTTAGTTTTAGAGACCCAAACCTTTTTGGTTTTGGGCCTGGTCTCATCAATAGATGGTAAACTAGCATGTTATTTGTAACAACAGCCTGAGAGGAAGAAGATGGTGCAGAAGAGGAGTCCTTTGGCTTAGACCTCCTTTTCTGTGGTTTCAACATAGGAGAATCTAGTTGGTTAACTCTACCCAACAGATGTTGTACCATCATCACCAGCTGTGTCTGATTTTGTGATAAAGCTTTCAGCTCATCAGACACATTGCTAGTGGAGTTAGATAAGGTCCTATGTTGCACCTTTTTCTTTTGAGCACCCTCAGCTGTCACCTGTTTAACTCTTCCTTTTTGGATTGCTTTAAGGACTTAAGGGTTACAGGATTTGATGTTGCTGATACAAATGTGGTCTCAAACTCAGTTTTCATTTTTACCATTTTCTCATTAATTTCTTCTTTTGTTTGAGTTTGGAACCTCTTTTGTACCAACAATCATCTGTAAGATGATTGAACAAACCACATACTTCACATGGTTTCTTCTTCATCTTAGGTTGATCATCAACTAAAGATGGTGAAGCAACAGAAGAGTTCTTCAATGCTTTGGAAGCATTGGTTGCTTTCTTGACAGCATCTTAGTAGTCTTCAAACTCTTTCTACTGCCAGTTTTCTTCTCTTCAGTACTGACAGCAGTTGAAGTTTGAACTTCAGGAGTTGAATCCTGCTCTCCAGTCCTTTCAGGACCTTCAGGATTGACTCCTGAGTTGATCAACTTATTGATCATGTGAATGTCAGCATTTGGACCATCAACATCAGCTGATAGGTTCAAAGAGGACTTGATACTGACTGCTACTTCTGATTGTGCTGTATCAGAAGGTAGATCACATGACTTGATGGATTGGTTATCACTCTCACCATCAGATTCTACCTCTGCTCTTGGGGTAAAATCTGTAGGTGGAGCAGTGTGATTGTAACCAATTCCAAACTTCACATTTGAAGCAGATTGCTTACTAAGAAGCATTTCAAAACCTTTGCATGATTGTACCCATCTATCACACTCGACCTGGGTAACTGCAAGGGTTTCTTTGAGATCTTTGTACTTCTCTAGAAGTACATCTTCTCTAGCCTTATCATCAATTATTTTGCAATTCAGTTTATAAACCTCATCATTTTTATCTTTGAGCACAAACTCAAACTCAGCTTTGTTTTTGGAAATTACTTGTTCTAGCTCATGTTCTTATTAATTAAAGCTACATTTGCTTCTCTAATGGAAGCAAATGCTGCTATGCATTGTTCAGAACATAATTTGGCTTTTGCCTCAGAGGATACCTGTGATACCTGAGGTGTAGAGGCATTGGAAGATGAAGTATCAGCAGACTCCAAAGCCATAAGAGCTAGATTCCCAAAGGGACTGTCACCACCATGTTGACCAGCACCTGAGAACAGTTGATCATGACCAGACAAGTCATCTGGTAAACTGCTCCAGTCAACAACTCCTGGGGTGAAGAAGCTGTGTTGTTGAGATGAAGGTTGTTGATGAGATAGGGAAGGCTGAGGTTCTGGTAATGCATGAGGTTGTGGTGTCATAGGAACTTGAACTTGACTTGACTGTGGCATGTAATAACAAGGGTACTGATAAGGCATTTGACCCTGAGGAACAAAATATGCCGGAGATTGTTGTTGAGGATGATGCTAGATGTGACAGGATGTTGCCCTCTGTGTTGTTGACTGTTGCCAGGAAAAGTCACAAAGGGTGCAGTAGAGTTTGATCCAGTTGATCTACACTCTCTTGCAAAGTGTCCAAGCCGTTGGCATTTGTGACACCTCAACTTGCTCTTGTCAAAACCAACTTTGGTTTTGCCAGAGAGTCCTGGGAATTTTCTTCCAGTTCTTTTGTAGAACTTCTGAGATCTGATATTTATCAAGGCCATTTGGCTCAAAATATCCATCTCTTCTAAGTCATCATCAGCAATCCCCTTGAGATCATCCATGATGAAACATAAATTGTCATTATTACTCCAGTAAACTGACCATCAACACTTACAAATGCAGAATTAGAAGTGCTCGAAGAGAAATTAATATGCTCATCATACTGGCATTCAGATGAAGCATATTCTGACTCATGACCCACCAAGGCAGTGTTGCCTTGTATAAAGTCTTCAGTGAGCTTTCCAGATGAAGACAGCTTTCTCTTCTGTTCTATCTCTCTCTCAAAAGTGAGCAATTTCCCATGGAGTTGGGTGAGAGATAGTTTGTCCAAACTTGCACTGGAGCGTAGGACAATAGTATATGTGTCCCATCTCTCAGGCAGTGATCTGAGAAATCTGTTATTCATCTGAATATTGGTGTATTCAAGTTTGACCATTTTTAGTTCAGAGATCAAACAAGAAAACCGCTCATATTGTTGAGTCAGTGTCTCACCCTTTCTATGAGAGAATGTCTCATATTGTTGGGCAAGAATTTCTCTATTATTTGCCAAGACCTCATCTGTTCCTCCAAATTGTTCTTTCAAAGCAATCCAGAGGTCATGGGCAGTTTCATGATGCATTAGCCCAGAATAGATTTCATTGGGCAAAGCCATGGCCAGAATTCCATGGGCTTTTGCATCAATCTCAAGCAACTTTTTATCCTCATCTGAGTATTGCTCCCTCCTCTTCGGAACCATTTGATTGGTTTCCGGGTTATTCACCATAGGCTTGTGTGGACCATGTACCACAGATGTCCAACACCCTGCGCTGTTAACAGACAGGTGATGGAGCATACGTCTTTGCCATATGTTATACTCATTCCTAACCAGCATAGGAGGCTTGGTTGAGGAACCAGTATTGTGAGGATCATTGAGGGAGTGGTCATTTTCAGTTCAAAAACAGTTTAGTTCAAGTTTAAAAAAGTTTTAGACAAACCACAACAAACTCAATGAGAACCAAGAAAAGATCTCAGGATGAATGAGCAGAAATACAGAAAATTCAATCTCTATAACCGTTTCTTGCAAAAACAAAAGCTAATTCAATCAAACTTGGATCTTGAATAGCAGTTTCAATGATCAATTATTAGATCGATCAATGATTAACCTGCTCTGATACCATTTGACAGGATCAGTGATCACAAGTTTGGCGTATCAGAATATAAAGCAGCGGAATACAAACACGAATTAGACAAATTGTAGCAAGCAATCGATACTTGTAAGCGTTAAGATCGCATACGGTTATAGGGAGAGAATATGAATTCTGATTTCTAGGAATGTTTATAGATGTAGAATATTTCTAACTGAATCAATCAATCATTCCATTCAATTGCTCAAATCACTCACAATACAATAGGTTGTCACTCCTTATATAGAGTGCAACAGTCACTGCTGTTATCACGGAAAGTGACAACTGGCAGATCCAATACAGAAATAACTAATTCTTAACAAACTACTGAAATGTTCACAACTACTGAGAACATATCAGCAAGTTAAGTACAAAATATAAAACTACTGAAACTACAACGACTGAAGAACAAGCTCTTCAGTCGTTTTACAAAACTACTGAAACATAAACATAAAACTACTGATATCACAACTACTGAAGAAGTACTCTTCAGCAGTTGTGACAAACTACTGAGGCTTCAGTACTTGGTCTTCAGACTTTGACCTTCAGGCGTTTCATCAGCTGATGACTTCAGTAGATATCATCAGCTGATGTCTTCAGTCTTTGTCTTCAGACTTTGTACATCAGTTGTTGATCTTCAGCACTTGTGAACTCTTCAGCTGTTGTACTTCAGTACTTTGGTCTTTCAGCTTCAGCACTTGTGTTCTTCAGCTGTTGTACTTCAGCACTTTGGTTCTTCAGCTGTTAAGGTCTTCAGCACTTGATCTTCAGCTGTTGAAGTCTTCAGCACTTGTCAAACTACTGATGAGGCTTTCAGCAGTTGTTGTGATACCGTGTGGGACTTAGAGATTTTCTGATCTTGGCTCATTGGTCTTTTGGTCCAAAAAAAGCAAGTCAAGGAGTTTCAAGATGAGGCAAAAAGAAGATCATCTAAACTCTAAAAGAATGAGAGGTCTGGTTTGGGATTTTGGGTGAAACAAACTGGTGTTAAAACTCGATTGGGGGTGTGGATCCTCGTTTCGAGGATTACATTGAGGATTTTGGATGAAGCTCACAATATTCGATACTCCATTCATTTGGTGCCACAAAGATGTATCATAATATGAGAAAGATTATTGGTGGCCAGGTATGAAGCGTGAGTGTGGAGTATGTGAGTAAGTGCCTTACGTTTGCAAGTGAAGGTGAACATCAGAAGCGTATGGGAAGAATCCAACCTTAGATATACAGAATGGAAGTGGGATCACATCACCATGGATTTCATAACGAAGTTGCCACACACTCCGAAAGGGTACGATGCCTATGGGTGATTGTCGACGTCTAACAAAAAGTGCTCACTTCCTACCGATCCGCGAGACATATTCATCTGAGAGGTGGCAGATCTATTAATCAGGAATTGTAACTCGTCACGGTGTGCTGGTGTCGATTATGTCTGATCGTGACACCCGGTTTACCTTTAAATTTTGGAAGAAATTTCACGACGCCATTGGGACGAGGTTACATATTAGCATGGCTTATCATCCCCAAACTGATAGTCAGTTAGAAAGGACCATTCAGACACTAGGAGTCTATGCTTTAGGGTTTTTGACCGAGGTTAACTAGGGCTTAATTATGATGATGTTTCATGCATATTTATGATTGTTTCTTATTATTGTTATTGTTATTATTGTTATTACTTATAGTATGTGACTTACGTGGTATGTATTATCGTAACGTAAAGTATATCATAATAATAAAGTGAAAGAGCAATAAAGAAAAGAAGAGGAACATTAATGAAAATGTTAACAAGTCTTGCAAGCTTACAGGAGGTGCACGACCATGTTGTCGTCAGCTCAACTGTGCTGCGGGTCAGCTACCCTATTTTGCACACAGGGCCGGTCAAGTAAGATTGGCAGGACCTTTGTAGCGTGCCCTGAGTGATTGTGTTGGCCTTGTACATAGTACACAGAATCCTTTCGAGGGATACAGTTGACCCTTTCGAGGGATACAGTTGACCCTTTCGAGGGATACAGTTGACCCTTTCGAGGGATACAATTGACCCTTTCGGGGGATATAGTTGACCCTTTCGAGGGACATAGATGGCCCATCACCCCTTTTCCATCACACATATAGTTGGGGTATTGCTCACTGTTCCATACAGAAAGTGAAACATAAAGATAAAAGTTTACAAAACAGACAAGGCATACAAAAAAGAGAACGAACAGTATTTGTTCATATAGTTAATGTGTGCTTGCATATACAATACAGAGTTGTATTTTACAGAAAAGAGTATTTTCTTATACAACATATAGAAAGTATTTTATTACTTTTAAAACTAGAACTCACTCAGCAACGCTGACTTTTATACATTTTCAGTTGGCAGGTAATTATTGCTGAGGATGGCACGAGGGTGAAGCTTCTCGGCAGGGAAAGACTGACATCCATTCGTACTCTATGTTGTTGTTGTTTTGTAATGCATATAAAAAATTCTTTTGTAAACAGATAACAATGAAGTATTGCTTAACAACAGTGTTTTAAATGAAATGAATGGTTTTTGATAAGTCATTTCCGCTGCTTAAGTTTGTATAATTATAACGTTTAATGTTTTAACTGGTATGATTGACGAACTGTGAGGTTTCTGGGAGCGGGGCCTTACAGCTTACAAGTCAAAATGAGCTGGTGCTGGCTTTGGTGAAAAGAATAAAGGAGCTAGAGAAGAAAAATAAGAAGATTATGCTAAAGCTCAAGGGGTCAAAGAGTGAGAATCTGAAGATCAAGGATGGTGGTGATCATGATGATGATGATGATGATGATGATGAGGATGAGGATGATACTGAAGAAGATGTTGAGGAGGGAGGACCAAGTGAAAAGGATCAAGAGGATGATGATGAGCAGGATGGTGTTGCATCTGCATCAGCCTCTAATCCTCAAGCTCAAGAGAGGCAAACTAAAAGGAACCAAGATCAAGGAGCCTAATCCTCCGCTCCTCCAGCTGAAGAGCCTACTATTCAAGACAAAAGTAATTGTTAGATGTATCTGTATTTAGAAACTTTTGTACATGAAATATATTACATTAATGTAACTAATCATAATCTATGTTTGTTTATGTTTAAATTCTCTATATGATCACTTATGTGTGTTGTGCTTAATGTTTAATTGAACATATCAAGCTCTACGAACAGACAAATATGATGTCCAACCCCTTCAGCAGGTCAAGTCTTAATTAACCATGATTCTTGACTTGCAAGGAATAGTCAGAAGGTAGGGGAGCCACACTCCCGAAGAAGGAGAAATCATTCATGATTTGACCGATCACTAGCTAACTGAGATGTTCCGACTAAATCCTGATGAATTGTCAAAGATGCTCCAGAAGGCGATATTCTAAGTATTGAGGAGCTACAAGATGTTGATGAGATTGAGATTGAGGATGTTATAGCTGAGCACTATTCGGAGTACACTGACCATGAGGGCAACGTTATCCCCAACTTGGGTGGAACTTTTGGCAGTGCTACTTTTGAGAAGTTGGAGGAGATGGAGGAAGAGAAAGAAAAAGATGAAAGTCAAGCCCAAGCTTCAGATGCTAATGTTGACCTAAAGAAAGCTGAATAGGCCACTTGTTTTGCTGAAATGAAAGCCCAGCGCGCACCTCCAAAGCAGCATGCCTATACCAAACTTTACAAAGTCAAGAAACATCAGACGGTGTCTGGAAAAATCTTTGTGTGGGCTTATTTTGAAGGCTTGAATCTCTATATTGTAAAGAGAGAGAAAAGGATTGTGTACTTTAGATATCCTCGTGATCTGAAGTCTCTTCCTGGTTTCGAGCTCAACCGTCTGGCATGCTTAGATCTTTTGTATGCAAATCCGAGGAAGAGGTTAGGATGGGTCGACGCTGCACTGAAGAAAGAATACCACACCAGGTGGGTAAACTTCAGACCTTAATAATTGACGAGGTACATCCGTAGGTCTAAAGTGGAACCTATATCTGGGAAGCCTAAAGTTGTGCTGAAGTGGAGTCCTCCATGCACTATGTTAAAGATTCCCTTACGGAAAATGCCTCAGGACTTTATTTCACACTTCAAATGGTGGTATTACAACTGGCGGACAGGCGAAGCGGTCATAGTTCTAGACAGAGATGAAAAATTGATACTATCCGGGTATTTGACCCTATGTGGCTTACAAACTTGTCGGCTGAAGATGTGTACACATTGTACAAGTGGCCACTGTTCTATGACATGCACAACATTGTACAAGCTCTCTAGTTTCAACACATGATTAGACTCTTCTTTGCTTTTGACATACATGCATGAGTTAGAAAAGAGGAGAAGTACAAGAAGTTCAAAGAACATGTGAAGAGTGTTAGATGATAGGGGAAACTAGGACCAAGGGGAATTCGTAGATGCATATGTTCCTAGTTTATGCGCTTAAATGTAATACTCTTTCATTTCTTACACATGTGTAATGAATTGGTTCAATGAAATATAATATGTGATTAATGTTTAATTATGTTTATTTATTTCATATTATTATTCTGTTAAAGTATAATGTATATGAATGACCATATTATATAGGTTTGAGGGTGTTGTATATGATTCTTAGTCAATAATGATTAAGTAATGTGTTGAGTATAACGAGATGATTATTCATGCTAATGGCCCATACTTACGGACCATACGCGTGAATACATCATTCTTATGGACCAGTCGCATGTCTGAACCAGGAGACTGGATCAGTCGTATGATTGAGCCTTAAGATTGACTCAGTCGCATGACTGAACGTTCAGTCGTGCGTAAGGATCAATCGCATGAGTCAGTGTCACGACTGAACCATGCTAATGCTAATGGTTCAGTGGTACGAGTAGAAACCCCTAACCTATAAATACCAGTTAATTCTTGGAATAATAAAAGAACTCGAGAATTGAAGAACACTTAATATTATCGTGAACCCTTGCCATCCAAAACGTGCAAGAAAGCCAATCCAAGTTTATAGATCGTTCTTGATTGATTCCTATTTGTTCATAAGGTTTAGTTTAATCTTATATCGATCAGACTAACATTCTCACTGATTAGATCGCCAAACAAATAGGATTCCGCACTATTTGATTCGGTATAAATGCAGAATCTGTTAGTATCCCGTGCGTACATGGTCCTGACAAGTTGACTAATTTTCTCTGGATTTTGATCATATTTAAGAAGGATTATCAATTCTAAAAACCCTAATTCGCATTGGGAGCAAAAAGGGATGAACTTGGATGATTCTTGAGTTCAATTCTACTTCTACAACTTATTCAAATCCATCACCCTAACTCATGAAGATGCAAAGCTAAACTTTTCATGATTTACATTGGGTGATAGGTTTTGTATTTTTAGGTTTTCGTTTATGTTCAAATGATGTTGGGATTAAACTTTAGAACCCGTTAAGTTCTTTATTGAGTTTAACTTATGTCTTGATTATTTGGACATTTGTTTTAGTAAATCTTGATTTGAATTCTGTATAATTATACGTGAGTTGTATGATTGCAAGGTATTGGTTGTTAATTCAATAGACATGGTGTATTAAGACCCATTAAGTCATGGTTATCTCTGCCACTTAATCATTACACACATAGAATCCCTGTTAAGGATTTCCCACAAAGTTGAACTTGGCGACTACCGAGAACTGAACTTGAATCACGGGGTGTATTACCCTTTTTAATAATCATCTTCTATTATTGCAATTTGTTATCTTAATTAAGTTATTAATCATTCTAAGATTCATTTTTCACATCCAAGAGGCAGTAGTTTGATATAGTTTAATCTATTTTCTTATGAATCAAAGTACAACACACCAACCACTAATTCCCCGAGGTTCGACAACCCTACTTACCCAAACTAGTTAAGGTGAATAGGAACCCATTTTACATCTTATTTTGTTGACACTTTGACATCGATCAAGCCTACAGGTGAGAAAGCTAAAATAGGAAAGATGCTTCACTAATTACAAGCTTATGGACATCATCAATAAGCTTAAATCCTTCGAGTTAGACATGAAGCGAAGGGAATTCAACTAAACCATGATGCCTACATTTGGTTTCACTCAAAATGCTGCATTATTGTCTTTCGCTGAAAGCTCTCCTATGCGAATTTTGGAGATTCATAGAGCGCACTGGAACAATGAATTTCGGAGGTCAAAGCTCTAACTACAAACTGGGATTTGATAAGTCTAAGCTGAGGTGTTTTAATTGCAAATAGTTGGGACATTTCAAACATGAATGTCCATTGCCAATCGTCACTGATTCTAATAATTTGGGAGTTCCATGTATGGTTTCAAGTGGGAGTAAAGAGGAAATGAGTCAAAAGAAAGAGACAACTTTAATTTGTAATTTGGAGTGTTAAATTTGAAGAGAAGAGAGATGAGCCTAACCAAGTGCTGGTGGCTGAGATTGTGGAAGGAAAAGGGAAGGTGAATTGTGAGGATAAATTTGATCAGTTCAAAGAAATTAGAGAAGAAGTTGAGATATCTATGAAGGTGAAAGAGGATGAGAGGGTGAAAGAAGGTAAATCTGAGGATTGAGGAAGGAAGGAAGTCAACCCACTGGGCAAGGAAAAGAAAAAGATGATGTTGCTATCACTATCGAGGAAAGCAAGTCGAGTACTCCGGTGTGCCAATGTGAGAAGGCCTTAGCAGCAGAGAAGGTGGTGATAGGACTTCCGTACGAGGTAATTCGGAATATGTGTTCTTCTGCATGTGAAATCAGTTATTTGGGATTTATAAAGCTAATCGTTTATTAATTGATATTGAGAAAGATTTAAAACAAATTAATGAAGAACTTAAAATAAACGAGTCCAATATTATGTTAAATTAAATGAGGCCTTGAAAGAAAATGATCACCTAAAACAAATAGCTTTGGAACGAAATGTTGATATTAATACTTTGACTGAAAGGGTTGCACTTGTTGAATTCGAAATAAGCAAACTACAGTCCCTGCTTGATAAATGGATAATATCGGGAATGAAAGATGATGATCTAAGTAAATCTCAACGGGGGGCTAGGATTAAAAAGAGATTAGGCTATGAAAATGCTAAGGTTTATCCTCCACCTAGTACTTACTGCTATTCTCCTATGCATGTTACTCATCCTTATAATGATTTGATCAAAACAGATACTAACAGTATGTCTACAATTTTAGAAGGTGTGAATCCTAAGCATGTTCGTGAGGACTAAGATTATGGATCGAATAGTGGGCTTGGATGCACTAGTCTTAGTACACCTGAATCTCAACATTCAATCTTAGATCATAAATCTAGTTTAAATTCTATTTTTGTTTCTAGTGAATCTGTAATAGACTTTGTCCTATCATGTTCTCATGATGTTTCTATCTCATCTTTAAATTCTGTGGATTGTGATGATGCTGTTGTTTCTGATTGTGTTAATAGTGTGAATGATTCCACCGTAAAGAGTAACGAGAAAAATAAAACTAATTGTTTTAAAAAATTCTTTTCACATCCTATTCCATCTTTTACCCAAATGAATATTTCTTTATCAAACGAAAGGGTATCAACTTCATCTGGAGCTAGTAAAAGTGGTACAAGTACTACTTGTACTTTAGATGATAATTCATCTTCTTTTGTAAATAACTATTCTTTTTCAAATAAAAAAGACCTCGAGAGATGTATGAGACATACAGTGATGTAGATTCTAATTTATGTGAATGTGATGAGGAAATACATGTTAATCAAATCCCTAACCCGTTACATAACAGACCTAGATTGAAACCTGCAGGATCGTTGAAGGGTGAAGAGTTACAACACAACAACACAAAGAGGAGATAAACTAAACTTAGAACAAACAGTAAACTGGATTAACCAAGTGGTGACACTAAGAACACAAGTAATATATGAGACAGAACACAAGTGTTGGTTTTCAAGAATGCAGTATATTGCCTTCTCTATGTTCTATTACAAGTGTTACAAAAGCATATTCGAAGATACAAGAACATGAGATACTTATACAACGTCCTACAGCCGGCTATACATTGAAAGCCAGCTGGATACAATTGACTAGACACACACAAAATCAATTGTAGAGTCAAAAGGCAGATTGCCTTTTGACTAGTGACTATGACATGCCATAGCTCACATCCTTATCTATTACAAAAAGGATAAAGTACATAAAGTAGAACATTACAGACTCAATACCTCAATGTACAGTTAACAAAAGCATGGACCTTTTCACCAAACCATGTTAGTTGGCGACTTGCAGAGTTGCAGCGGAAAGGTGACCAGCTTTATGGAACAGTACATCAGATAAAGCATGTTACTAAAAGTCTTCAGAAGAAATATGTCTTCATGAACTTGAAGCTTCGGAAGACTTTGTCTCTGAGGCTTCGGAAGACTTCATCTTTGGCTTCGGAAGATGTTGGTCTTGGCTTCGGAAGATTTCACACTTAGAGTGTTTCCGTTGCACATGTGAAACTTCCAAAGCATTCCACTTCAATGCACTTGTGCAGCATGCCAGAAAGACTAAAGATGATTAGGTTGCATCAGCCTCTTCATTAATCTCTACAAACTCCCCCTAGGCTGATGCTACCAAAACATTTAGAAAACATCAGATATTAACAGTCCTCATTAGGATGATCACCATTCTTTTCTTCATAGGATGATCAGGATCCTTCAGCTGTCAAAGTGTCTTCTCAAGTCAAAGAGATCATGCAGAGGCAACTGAAACATATCTTGCCCTGTATAGAAGTCTTCAATGCCTTGATCTCTAATAACATGCCACCTTTCTGGATTTGTGGTGTATGTACAAGACAAGATGGGTCTTTCTGATGCTAGAGGAGCTACTGAAGTTGGAGTTGATTGAGCTTCCTCTGGCTGCACATCCTCAGGCTGTTTTGATTCATCCTGAGGTTCAGAAGGGGATTCAGACTTCTTCTTCTTGTTAGACTTTGGTTTAGAATCCATCCTTCTCCTTCTCTTTCCAAATTTTAACTGAAAAGACTGGCCAGCAGCACCAGATTGATCTTCACTGTCTTTCTCAGTTGGGACTTCCTCTCTCTCAGGTTCAGATGGAGAAGGAGGATGACCCTACTGTGGATCAGAAGATGAAGCTTGCTAAGTATTAGCAGGAGGTCCAGGTTGTGTTGTGTCTGTTTGTTCAACCTTAACCTCCATTTCAGGTAGGGCCTGACTTGGAGTGGAGTGTAAGTTAGTGAGCTCTCCACTCTTAATCTTTTGCTTGATTACCCTGATATGGTCATCCATAGTGGATAGAGACATGGGTCCAAGTCTCCTTCCAGAGAATCCATACAGCTTGAAGAAGCTCATCATCCTCTCCCTATCATCAGACTTCTTCATGCTCTTTTGGATGATGTCTCTTGACTTTGCAGCTTCTTCCCTCAGCTTCTTCTTTGTTGTCTTTCTTTCCTTGACTAACTCAAGCTCAACTTGTCTTAATTATTCAACCTCAACATAGTCATAAGGTAAGGGAAGGAGTGCATTTTCCTGATAGAGGCCTGTGGCACTCAGGTAGTTCATTATCTTGATTCTTTCTTCTTCCTTATCTACCTGAGGTTCTTATTGAACCACATCCTCTTGTTTAGGACTTTCTTGATCTGGTGAGAGGGTAGGCATACCTTTGTACAGTCTTTTTCTTCTTCTCTCTTCTTTGACTTGTACTAGGAGTTCTGCATCTTCTGCCTCCTTCTTCTCTCTTGACCTTTCCACATCAACCAGCTCATTTAATTCATCCAAGGGGAGAGAAATGACACTATCTATGTCAAAGTTCCTAGTCTGCAGATAGTTAACCTTAACTCATCATTCTGAGTATCTCGTCTGGGGTCAGCCCTGATTGTAGACTCCAAGAGTCTTAGAGACTCAGTAGAGGAACTTTCTCCCCTTAGCCTTCTTTTCCTCTCTCTCTCATCCTCCTCAATCTCCTCAGATGTCATCTTTCTTTTCCCTTTGTCACTCTCAGACCTTATGACTCGGGGTGGAGAGAGCTTTGGCCTTCATTGCTCGTTGCAGCATCTGAGGTCAGGCCAGAGAGAGATTGAGAAGCACCTTCACCAGCAGGTGTCTCAGAAGGAATATGGATCTCTGTAGCAGTTGGAGATGATAAGACAGGGCTCTCAGGTTCTGTCACTGGGCCTTCAGTCAAGGTTTCCCCTATGAGGCTAATCTTAGGGTCTGTCTCAACATCTAGTTGACCGATGAAATTGCCTGATTGCCTTAGTCTCCTTCTTAGACTGAACTCTACAATGCTCCTATCTTGGATTCTTCTAGCCAGTCTATCAGCTTGTCTTGATTGGCTTGGGTTGACAAGTGGCATGTTGACTAGATCCAGACCTTCATAGTAGTCCAAGTTCTGAAAATTAAAGACTTCTTGCTGTCCCTGAACTCTTATGATAATGAGGGCTTTCTTGTTGTTGTCATACCTCCACCCTAATGTGATTGAAGGATGATGAAGGTGACATAGCCCTTGGTATCCCATCCTCAAACAGACTTTGTATGAAGGAGTCTGCGTAGTCCACATCAATGTGAACTAGAGGAGGTTGCTGAGAATGCACAGTTGCAAGTGAGGATGGTGAGTCCTCAATGTCCATTCTTTTGGAGGAACTCCTAGGTTCTATGGCTAGAATGACTTTCTCCCCCTTTTTGGTAGCATCACCCACTTGCAGAGGTGAGCTGGAGGATAGGTCAATCACATCCACAGGTTCTTGTGTTCCTGGTTGAGCTCTCCTTAAGGGTCTCCCAGCTAGTTTTTCCTTAAGATATGAAATCTCAAGTTGCTGATCATTGATCCTATTTTGTAAGGTAGTCACCTGAGATTCAAGGTGACTGACCTTTGAGACTAGGTAAGTGCATGTTTTAGACAGTTTTTGCACTTTTAGTCTCAAATCGCCCTTATCTTCATAAGAAGAATCACTGGGGGTGGAGAAGATTGGACTAGAGTCCTTTCTCTCATGACCAGTTCTAAGTTCTTGGCTACTGGATTTCCTCTGCTTACTGGCAGTCTCAGTTGAGATGTCAGTGGGCTGAGTTGCCATGGTTAAGGTCTTAATGATGTAGTCACTTTCAGAAGTGAGAGCCTCTTCCATATGGACATCCTGAACACGTTCAGTAGTGTCCACCTCAGTTGTAGGTGACTAATGTGGGATAGATGTAGGAGACTCAGTATTACTCATCTCTCTTGAGTAGAGGGAAAGAAGAGAGATTCATTATACTCACTGAAACATATATCTTCATCAGTATAGAAGTCAAGGTTGGGAATGGGTTGGTTAAGATCTATAGGCTAGGGATGGTAACTGTCCCCTGAAGGTTGATCACTTGAGTGTTGAGACTCAGAGTGATGGCTTAAGGCAGTAGGGCTAACGAGCTCATCAGGCTGAGTATGAGGAACCTCAGCACTGATTCTTGAAGAGATGGGAGTGGTCTACTCCTCAGGAGAAATAGGAGCTCCGGTGTCCACTTCTTCCTATATGGGTGAGTGTATGGAGACCTCCACAGACTGAATAGTCTGAGCAGGGGTTCGTTTGTATTTTCTTTGGTAGGTGATGGAGATTTGAGGCTGTGTGGGTGGTTGGGAAGCATCGGGTGTGGGTTCAACACTAGCTTGTGCTGGTAGGTTGTCACCTTGAGCAATGAGCTCTAACATTTTTGGGACGAGGGCTATTTCTACCCTAGAGAATCCAACAGTGGACTTTCTTAATATTTTAAAGATGCTGGGCTTCATCTGTCCCAATTTAAGAATGTTACCTGGTTCCTTTAACTGTGAGCCCAGTTCACAGTTAAGAATGTACTGGACATATCTAGGAAACATGTAATATTCTAAGGAGTCTAATTTAGCAAGCAAATTTGAATAAACAAACTGAGAGTACCTGAATTTTACCCCTTGAACCATTCCATGGACTATGAAGGAGAGAGCTTCAGGAATCTGGTCTCATCCACCATGCTTGTTTGATAAGCTGTGGATGACCACATGGAGCAGGAATCTCTATTGGGATGAGACCTTCCCTTTCCTGAAGGTATTTACAAAGAAATCTCCCTCATACCCCATCTGCTCACAGGAATGATTAACAGCTTCCTTTGGAAAGAACACCTCACCTTCTTCATCATCCAGCTGAAGATGTATGTTGATGATGGCCGGAGTGATGAAGATTGTTCTCCCCTGCACTGTGGCAGACAGTGCCTTCTCCCCATCCATAATGACCTCTTGGCAGGTTTTCCAGAATTCAAGCAACTGATCCTCATAGAGTGGAGGATCAATGATGAGGGAGGTGAAGTAGTTCGATAGAGACAAGAAACGGCAAACCTCTGAGAAATGAGGATCTTTCTCAGAGCACAATAAAGCAACTTGATTATGTTGTCTGTGTAGCTGCATGGTCAAGTTGAGATCATTTCTGTGAGCAAGGTTGGCCATTTTGAAGTAGCTTAAGAACGAGGAAGAAGAAAGAAAGAAATTTCAGAGAGAAATTTGGGTTTTTAGGTTTGGAAGAAGAACAGATGATAGAAAGAGGGGGAAACCGTTGGGTTTATATGTTAGAGGGATTTCAGATAAAGTTTAATGAAAGAGGATAAACTTTGAAATCCGGATGTCGGTCCCACCTCTGAAAAAGTAGTTTACTTTTTGCTCAAAAAGTAGTTTTCTTGTAAGTCAAAAAGCTTCCGAAGGTTCATTATCTTAGGAAGTTTTAATTAAAAAGCTTTCGAAGCTAAATTGACTTCGGAAGAATTTCCTGAGAGATTTGAAACTTTTGCTTCAGAAGAAAAATTAAAGCTTGAGTGCTTTGTGTGTAAACAGACAAAGCTTCCGAGAGTTAATTTTGATTTGGAAGTAAATGATCCTTAAAATTTAGTAAGTGTCTGAGACAAATATTCAAGCTTTAGAAGATAAATTTTAAAAACTCTTCCGAAGGTAAACTTCTTGACAGTTATTTAATTTGAAGGCATGATTTACTTCCGAAGTTAAAAACAAAACTTCCGAAGTATCAGAAACTTTTAAAAAATCTAAGGAATGTCTTCAAAAAGAAATTTTCATCCAAAGAAAACATGAGCTTATGAAAGTGATGAACTAGACAACTTAGGACACAAATATTTTAAGAAATAATAAGAATTAGTTTTAAGAAAAGCTTACTCAAGGTTTATCATCCGAATAGCTTATATAAGATATTTAAATCTCTGTTCATCAAAAGCCTTTGTAAACAAATGAGCATATTGTTTATCTGTGTGAACCTTGAATAGTTTAATTAATCCCTTTTCATAGTTATCTCTTATTAAATGATACCTGATATTGATGTGCTTTGTCCTTGAGTGCTGCATAGGGTTTTCTGTGATTGTGATAGCATTGTTGTTGTCTATTTGAATGCGAGTCTCCTTGAAATTTAACCCATAGTCCAGCATCTGATTTTGAATCCAAAGTACTTGAGCACAGCAGCTTGCAGCAGCAATGTATTCAGCTTCAGCAGTTGATGCGGAGACACAGGATTGTTTCTTGCATTGCCATGAGACAACCCTTCCACTAAGAAATTGACATCCCCCAGATGTAGACTTTGCAGTCATGTTGCAACCACCATAATCACTATCTGTATAGGCATACAGATTGAAGTCAGAATTCTTGGGATACTGTAGGCTAAGTGTTGATGCACCCTTGAGGTATCTTAGAATCCTCTTGACAGTGATAAGGTGAGACATCATAGGGTTGGCTTGATGTCTTGCACAAATACATGTAGCAAACATGATATCAGGCCTGCTAGCAGTAAGATACATAAGAGACCCAATCATAGCCCTCTATAAATGCTCATCTACACACTCCCCCTTAAGACCAGGACCAAGAGAGTGGTTTCTGGCTATGGGTGTCTTAGCAATCTTACAGCCAGTTATATTAAACCTCTTGAGTATGTCCTGAACATACTTTGACTTACTTATGAAGATGCCATCTTCAACTTGCTTCACTTGAATTCCCAGAAAGAAATTGAGTTCCCCCATGGCACCCATTTCAAATCTGTCTTTCATCAGCTTCTCAAAGTGTTTGCAGAGCTTTGGATTAGTTGAACCAAAGATGATGTCATCCACATATACCTGAACTAGCAATATGTCTTTTCCTTGTCCTTTGATGAAGAGAGTTCCATCTATAGTACCCCTCTTGTATCCATGTGTACAGAGATACTCAGATAGTGTCTGATACCACTTCCTGGGTGCCTGATGCAGCCCACAGAGAGCTTTGTCAAGCTTGCAGACATGATCAATATGATGAGGATCTACAAAACCAGGTGGTTTTTTGACAGAAACCTCTTCATCTATCACTCCATACAAAATAGCACACTTCACATCAACTTGAAAAACCTTGAAGTTCTTGGATACAGCAAATGCCAGGAATATCCTAACAGCTTCTAATCTTGCCACTCGAGCAAAGACATCAGTGTAGTCAATCCCTTCTTCTTGTGTGTATCCTTGAACAACCAGTCTAGCTTTGTTCTTGATGATGATGCCTCTATCATCTTTCTTGTTCCTAAACACCCATTTGGTTCCAATGGTAGTCTTCCTAGAAGGAAGAGGACAAAGGTTCCAAATTTTCTGCCTTTTCAATTGAAGCAGCTCTTGTTGCATAGCTTCAACCCAACTTCCATCCTTTAGAGCTTCATCAACTTTCTTTGCCTCTATCTAGGATAGAAAACATGAGTGAAGACAAACATTTGCTTCATGGGTTTGTCCTCTTGTCTTTACCCATGAGATAACATCTCCAATGATATTTGTGGTAGGGTGAGACTTGTGGATCCTAAGCTGAGGGATCATAGAAAGTTGTTAAGAAAGATCTAAATTTGAGAAATTTAGATCTTGGCATAGATGTTTCTCCCATCACATCAGCACACTTTTCAAGTGAAACTTGATTTCAAGCAGTGTGTGACATCATTGATGTTCTTATCTATGGTGTGGTTAGTGGCATCAAGAAATTCTTGGTCACTGTCACCATCACCATTATTGTCTTCCATAGTTGAGGTGTTCTTATCTGGTTGTAGAGCCTCTGAGCTGGAATTTGAAGGCATACCAAATGTATCAGTTGAATTTGTCATTGTAGGGCTGATAGAAACCTCATTTGCAGAAGTGGTTCCAACTGGAGCTGAAGATATGTGTCTTGATGATCTTTCTAGCTCAAATCTTGGATCAGGATCATCTGTATTTAAATTTTCTGCAGATCCTGAAACATTCTCACAAGATTTGTTAAAACAGTTGGTAACAAATCAAGATCAAACAGCCAATCCGGACCAAAACCAGTAACACAAGGTGTGTGTTCATTGAAAGTCACATTGGCTAACTCCTCAACAGTTCTAGTTCTGAGGTTGTATACTCTATAAGCCTTATATTGGGAAGAGTATCCAATAAAGTGTCCATCATCTGATTTCTCAACAAACTTGGCAATTTGATCTTTGGTATTCAAGATGGTGCAAGGACATCCAAATGACCTGAGAAAACCAATGAAAGGTCTCCTCTTGTGCCAAAGTTCATAAGGAGTCTTGCCACGACTCTTAACTACTAAAACTCTGTTCTGCACATAGCAGACAGTGTTGACTGCCTCTGCCTAGAAGATGATGGGTAGTTTAGAGTCAGACAACATGGTTCTTGCAGCTTCAATCAGTGTCCTGTTTCTCCTCTCAGCAACACCGTTTTGCTGAGAGTCCTGGAAGCACTAAATTGTCTTGTAATACCCTTTTCATCACAGAATGTGTCAAGGATATGGTTCTAAAATCTGGTTCCTTGATCACATATTATGATCTTGACCTTGTATTCAGATTGATTCTCAATCTTTAAGATGAAATTCTTCAGAATATCAGGAGTCTCATCCTTAGTTCTAAGGAAAAAACTCCAAGTGAATCTTGTAAAGTCATCTGTGATCACTAGACAGTATAAGGTCCTTCCTAAACTCATTACACTGGTGGGGCCAAAGAGATCCATATGTAACAAGTGTAAGGGAGTAGTGATTGAGTTCTTTTCCTTAGGCTTGTGAGATACCTTATGTTGCTTCCCTTTCAGGCATGCAACATAGTGGTCATCACTTGTAAACACTTTCTTTGGCATTCCAGTTACCAAGTCATGCTTAATTAACTTATTCATGTTCTTAAAGTTTACATGGCACATTCTTTTATGCCATAAGAAAGACTCATCACTATTAGCTTTAGACAGAAAGCATGAAACTTCTCCAGAGGGAGAGGTTTCTTGCAAATCCATCTTGTACATGTTTCCTTTCCTGGGGGCTCTAAGCAGGATATGCTCATGAGGAATGATCACACCAGGCTTAAGAACAATGCACTCATGCTCAGTAAAGAGCATGTTATGTCTCTGATCACAAAATTGAGATACGCTCAGAAGATTGTATCCAAGCTCCTTTACAAAGTTTACCTTTTCTATGTTGAGCTTACCATTTGTGACTTTCCCCTACTAGAAATGTAACAACCTTCATCTCCTCCAAAAGCAACAGGTCCTCCATCAATCCTTTCAAAGTTCTGGAGTAGTGACCTAATACCAGTCATGTGCCTGGAGCAGCCACTATCTATGATCTAGACATTTCTGTTTGTCTTCAGTTGTCCCTGCACAAAAGAGAATGATTAGTTACATCTGGAAACCCAAGCCTTGCGTGTCTTGGGCTAATTTGCAGAAGGAAATTTAACAGTAATAGATCCTATGGTTGTACTAAGAGGATCTTGAGCTGTCTTTGATGGAGAAATCTCAGTCACTTGGTCTTTCTTAGACGTCCACACCACCTTTGGAGTCTTGGACTTGACGTTCAAAACTTTAGAAGCTTTTGGAGCTTTAGAAGTTTTGATGACTGAACCTTCGGAAGATTCTACAAACACTGCAGCAGTCTTCAGTGCTTGGGAAGAACTCCTTTATTTCGGGACCAAATATTCTTCCGAAGAGAATTTTCCACTTCCCTTCTTGTTAGATTTGGAACTTCCAAAGGAAACTGGTTTTCCTTCCGAAGCTTGAATCTGCTTAGAACTCTTTGAAGCCTTTGTTTTGACCATATGGACAGTACCTTTAGGATTGAAGGACAATCCTTTGCAATGTGAGTGATGCTGTCACACATAACACAATTCATCTTCTTGTTCACAAGAGCCTTGTCTTGAGAGTAAGACTGTCTTTGGTCACTTCCCTTCTCCACCTTCATCTTTGCAGATGCTGAGACAATCCTCTTAGGCTGAGAACTATGCTTGGAGTTTGATGGACCAGACTGTGCAGCAGTGGTACACAGCAGATCAGTCTTCTTCTTGCTGCTGAGATGAGTTGAGCAAGAACCAGAACTCTTAGCAGAGTTTTGGTTGATGTCTTCAGTCCCTACCACTTTAAACCCTGTATAAATAAAAACTTGTTTCTGCTTAGAGTCAAAAGTATCCTGATCTCTTGAGCCTGCCTAGCCTTTCTTTTGCTCTTTCTGATCAAGTTCTTTCTCATGGACTTCGTCATCACAGTCTTCAATTTCTCCTCAGAAGGATAGTGGCCCTTCTTGGAATCCTCCTCTTCACTCTTTGTAGAGGGATTCTTCACTATCTCTTCTTCATCCTCCTCACTCATAGGATCTATGACAGGAAGCTCATCTTCACAAGCTCCACACCTAGGCGATCTTACTGACAAGATTGTGTGTGGAGGAGCTATCTCATTGGATCCCAGTCCCTGTCTGTTTTGATAGCACACTTTGTTGTGCAGGATGAGGATATCATGTTCTTGAAGGTTTCTTCTTCAAGAACACTCTTTTCTGCCCTGGCTTTGCTGATCACAAGCTCAGCCTGGCACTCAGTTAACTTGGTTATGAGATCTTTAATTTGAGTCCTAAAATCCGTGTCTTCATGTTTTAGAACTGAAATGGTTTTCTCTAAGTCCTCTATTTTCAGCTTATAATCATTTTCAGACTTTCTAAAATCAGATTTATAAAATGTTTAAGGACTCAATATCATATCTCAGTTCCAAGTTATAGGACCTATACCTTTTAACTTTAGCAATGCATTCAGGAGTACAGAGATGTTCAAATACATTGGCTTCATCATGATCTGCCATCAGTGCTTGGTTTGGAGAGGCATCTTCAACCTGAAAGCTCTAGTCAAAGCCTCCGTCTTCAATAGCAACAGCAGCTTGATGCTTTGACTTCTCATTATGTAGAGCTTTGTTAGTGTAGTTTGGTCTGGATTGTGTTTGGCCACCATTTGTTCTAGGTGCCATACACTCTCTGGCAAAGTGGCCCATCAGGTTATAGTTGAAACACTTGACTTTTCCTTTGTCCAGTCCAAACTTTCCACTGGTTGCATTGCTTGGATACTTCCTTCCAGTCCTCTTGTAGAACTTTTTGGCTCTGTGAGTGAGAAGAGCCATCTACTGGAGTATTTCCGTGTATTCCAGATCATCTGGATGGATACAGTCCAGGTCTTCAAGAGTGAAAAGAGAGTTGCCACAGCTTTCCTCAGAAGACACAAAAGCTTGAGAAGAGCTTGTCTCTTGGAATGGGCTTCCTTGAGTGTAGTTCTCCTTTGGTGTCTCTGGAAAGGTGATGAAAGGACCCATGGGTGAGTTGTCAGGGTAGCATAAGAGATGATGTTTGGGTTCTATGCTATCCCTTTCAACCACATGTAGGGCTGAACCCATTTGATTGTTGGAGTTTCCAGATGAACCTTGCATGTTCATCTCCATCTGGTATCCACTGAGAATCCCATATAACTCTATCAGAGTAAGAGTTTTGAGATTTTCAGTTCTCTTGATCACCACACAATAGTGTGTCAACTGCCTAGGAAGTGAGGACATGAGCTTCCTTACAACGTCTCTGTTTTCAAGAGAAACTCCTCCATCCACTAGGGTATCCACAATCTCAACATACCTGAAGTCCTACCGAGTCATGGTTTCACCTGTTTTGAAGGTGAAGTTTTCAAACTGCTGCTTCAGGAGATCCTTTTTGTTCTCTTTGGCTTCAGAAGAACCCTCGTACATCAGTTTCAGTTCATCACATAGCTGCTTGGCTATTTTGCACTTCTTGAAACCTCTGTACACAGAGTTTGGAAGGGCAGTTTGAAGAGCTGTCATGGCTTTTCTGTCTATCTCTACTCTCTTCCTATCTTCATCAGAGTAGTTAGCCACATCTTTGGGGATCATACCAACACAAGTAGCAGAAGGTGTGCTGGGTACGAAAGGTCCATTCTCAATAGACACCCACATTCTAGAATCAAGAGACCTGATGAAACCTTCCATTCTTAAACACCAGGTGTCAAACTCATTAAGAGTGATCAGTGGGGACTTGTTCATGGTTCCAGTTTCCATATCAGTTTTGGAAATGGCTGCCATTTGAAAATTTTAGTATTTGTGTGTGTGAGGGATCTAAAGATGGTGAGATCTTATATCAAGAGCCTAGAATGCTCTAATACCAAATGCAGGATCGTTGAAGGGTGATGAGTTACAATACAACAACACAAAGAGGAGATAAACTAAACTTAGATCAAACAGTAAACTTGATTAACCAAGTGCTGACACTAAGAACACAAGTAATATATGAGACAGAACACAAAGAACACAAGTGTTTGGTTTTCAAGAATGCAGTATATTGCCTTCTTTATGTTCTATTACAAGTGTTACAAAAGCATATTCGAAAGATAC
This sequence comes from Flaveria trinervia, assembly GCA_025506515.1. Lineage (NCBI taxonomy): Eukaryota > Viridiplantae > Streptophyta > Magnoliopsida > Asterales > Asteraceae > Flaveria > Flaveria trinervia. The sequence continues at coordinate 11,782,454 of CM046457.1, forward strand.
AAGAACATAAGATACTTATACAACATCCTACAGCCGGCTATACTTTGAAAGCCAGCTGGATACAATTGACTAGACACACACGAAATCAATTGTAGAGTCAAAAGGCAGATTGCCTTTTGACTAGTGACTATGACATGCCATAGCTCACAACCTTATCTATTACAAAAAGGATAAAGTACATAAAGTAGAAAGTTACAGGCTCAAGACCTCAATGTACAGTTACCAAAAGCATGGACTTTTTCACCAAACCATGTTAGTTGGTGACTTGCAGAGTTGCAGCGGAAAGGTGACCAGCTTTATGGAACAGTACATCATATAAAGCATGTTACTAAAAGTCTTCGGAAGAAATCTGTCTTCATGAACTTGAAGCTTGGGAAGACTTTGTCTCTGAGGCTTCGAAAGACTTCATCTTTGGCTTTGGAAGATGTTGGTCTTGGCTTTGGAAGATTTCACACTTAGAGTGTTTCTGTCGCACATGTGAAACTTCCGAAGCATTCCACTTCAATGCACTTGTGCAACATGCAGGAAAGACTAAAGATGTTTAGGTTGCATCAGCCTCTTCATTAATCTCTACAAAACCACATTGTTTTATGTGTGGTAAAGATGATCATGTAGTTAAGCATTGTCCAGAGCTACATCATAGACATGTTAATAGGAATTCATTTGGGAATAGATTGACAAAATTAGTTAATAATTTCTTTGGTAAGAAATGTGTCTCTCCTAAACCCAAAGTTGTTTAAACTTGGGTTCCCATTTCACCTTGTTAACTAGTTCTTTGATATTTTTGCAGGACTCATCCACTAAGGCCATAAATAGTGTATAGCATGTAGATAGTGGATGCTCCATATATATGACAGGGCTCAAGGACTTATTGACCAATTATCGGCTAATAAATGGAGGTTATGTTTCATTTGCTGGAGACACGAAAGGAGGGAAAATGATCGGTCAAGAAGAGTTTCCAATGGCTCTCTAACTTTAGAGAATGTCAATTATGTACCTGAGCTTGCATTTAATCTTTGAGTGTCTCTCAGATTTGTGATAAAACATTCTAGTCTTGTTTAAGTTCAATGAATGTCTTTTTCTAAAATCTGAGATTGACATTCCAGATGAGATAGTACTCATGTGCGCTCCAAGAAATAATGACACATACCTTCTTGATATGGGTTCAAGGGAGTCAACGTCTACCGTCACCTATCTCTTGTCCAAAGCTTCACTTCTGATTCTTTCTTGTGGCATCATAGATTGGGCCATGCTAATTTCAAAAATATAAACAAATTAGTTAAAAAGAATCTTGTTAAGGGACTACCTTTAAAAGATTTTTCTGTGGCTGAAAAATGTATGGCATGTGCCAACGGCAAACAACATAAGAAACCACATAAGCCAAAAACTCAAAAATAGCATATATAATCCCCTTGAGTAAATGTTAATACTTTCAATCAAGAAAATAAGCAAAAGGAAGGTTATGGCAATCCGAAGTGACAATGGTACTAAATTCAAAAATCAGATCTTTGATTCGTTCTGTGCTGCTAAGGATATATAAGACAGTTCAGTGGTGCATGGACCGCTCAACAGAATGGTATGGCTGAATGAAAGAATCACACCCTTATTGAAGCTGCCAATATAATGCTGATTGAATCCTCCTTACCCATCATCTTTTGGACTGAGGCGGTGAATTGTGCTTCATACGTTATAAACAGAGTGCTGATAGTCAAAGAAAAAATGAAGACTTCTTACAAACTATTTGTAGGATTCTGTGTGCCCAAGACACTTAGAATATTGATGTGGTTAGTACGTTATGATCCAAGTCGGGTTATACCCAATAACAAGCTTAGCAAACACCAATTAATATTTAATTGATGATATGATCATGCAATTAAATATTTACACCAATTTAGAAAATAGGTTTTCTAAAAGAGTTGCATATGAGATGGAACAATATATTAGGATATTTTGTTCAATGAGTTATTTGTAATTTTATTTAATTAGTTAAATAATATTGCAAAACTTATAATGGAGTGACTAGATTATACAATCAAATGGTTACTTGTATATGTGTCTAGTTAAAAGGACTAGTTAACTTTATTTGTGTTATAATTTTAAGAGGGAATCTCTTAAAATTTAAAACACATGGCTGCCCCCTTGTTGCATTCTCATCGGACCTTTGTGTTTTGAGACTTGCAACTCTTAACTAGCAATTCACTCCACCTCTAACATCACATCCATTCATGCAAACAAAAATCAAAAGACTCTCTCCTCTCTCTCTTCTCTCTCGGATTTGAGGCTGCAGAATTTGGAGGTTTTTGGTTTGATTTTGGTGAACTATTCCTAGCAAAGTGGTGTGTGCTTCACAGGCTTGGGGTATAAGCACTTGAGGACTCCTCCTTGAAGTCTTGGCCAAAAGAACAAGCATCAAAACCTCATTTTGGTCAACATTTGCTGCTGGAACAAGGTAGTTGTCACAGCTTGTTCAAGCTGTGATTTTATATACGTTTATGTATTGTCATAGCTTGTTTCATTCACATACATGATCCTTTTGTTTGGGTTTGCTTTTCTACATTAAATGGACACTAAGAACATGAAATATTCAGCTTATAAATGGGTTTTAAAGCTATATATATGTCCGCTGCGTTTTTCTGAAAGTTTAAATGGTTAAACATGGATTTTGTGTTCTTGCAAACCCGTCAATGGCATCTAGAGCCGGTTATGTGGATGACTTGCTTGTGTTGTTCTTTAAATTGGTTTTAAAGGATGTTTATAGACATATTTTAGGCTGTTTTTGGGCTGTTATTGTTTGGTTGAATGATTCCCCAACTTTCAAGGTCATATCACACATGCTAGTGATTAGATCTTGAAAGATACATATCTTGATGTGTTGATTGTTTGGACAATATTTAAAACCAAAAATTTCAGTTTATGTTGGCTGAAATTTGGTGGTTTTAAAAGGGGTTTCATTAGATGTTTTGATGTTATGATCATTGGATGATAAAGTGCATAACCTAGCCATTGACCTTGTGATGTTTGGATGCTTGTGTTGGTTGTATTCATTCATTCAATTTGGTTGTAATTTTGTTTCATTATTTGGGTTGTAATTATTCATTCATTTGGTTTGTAATAGATTAGGTGCATTTCTTTTATTAGAAAAATGTATTAGGATACATTTTGTAAAAGGAAGATGCACAAGTTCAAGACCCGAAGATGGACATCAAAGACATGGAACTTGAAGCATATGGATGCAAGTTCAAGTGGGGTCCAAAATGACCTGCATTTTGTGATTGTTTTCAACCTTAGAAAAGACCTTATGACAACACTTGTGATGGCAAACAAGTGTTGTCAACTTAGTAGCTATGGTTATGCACTCATGTTTGTATATATATGCTTGTTTGATTGTTTGGTTTGTATTTGAATATTCATAACAAACTCATTAACAAACTTAACAAGCTGAAAATGTTGGTTCTTTAAAGTTAATAAAAGTTATTAAAATGGTTTAATGATTTTAAAGATTAAAATTGGTTTTAATCTAAGAACCATAGGGTACCTTGTATTTGAAAGCATACAAATACAAGTACATAGAGTTTTCTAAACTAGAATTAAGAAATCTCTAAAATTTTAAAAACGAGATCAACACCGTCCTTTTACACAACACTTGAGTCACTTGGGAACTCTTAGTGGGATAAAGGTCACCTAACCATTTTGAGGGAACTTGTGATTTGAAGTGAGAATGCCTTACTTATGGGATAAAGGTCACCTAACCATTTGTTTTGGCAAACTCACACGTGGGTGTAAGTAGGATGTCTTGATTTGCAAACCATGTTAATGGATCACCTACAATGTGGTTTCCAAATGGTGTTGATGGGATTTACATGCCGACTTTACATATGATGTTCAAGAGTCGATCCCTTACCTCTAGAAGTTGCAAATGGTTGCAACCGTCAATCGTTGACCACCTTATTAATTTAAATCGTGGGATAAACGTCACCTAACCACAATTTAAATGTAATGTTGGGTTCTAGATTTTAATATAATTGACCTTAATAGGCATTAATTATTAAAATTGATAATATCGAAAATACTAAATAAAACTTTGTTAAATTTTGTAGATGGCCTCTAATAATGATAATTCCGATAACTCATCCGCGTCCAACCAATCTTTACGAGCGATCCTCTAAAAGGACGTCTAAATCACAACAACTTCATCGATTGGTATCGAAACATGAGAATCGTTCTCAAGCAAGAGAGAAGATCGTACGTTTTAGACGACCCTATCCCTGATCAACCTAGCGAGGATGATGAGGAGGCCTTCAATGATTGGCTAAAGTACACTGAGGACTACGTCCAAGTGTCTTGTCTCATGCTAGCGAGCATGACCCCGGATCTCCAAAAGGAGTATGAACACCACGGGGCTTATGACATGATAACCCAGCTGAAGGAACGTTCCAACAACAAGCGAGGGTTGAGCGTTCGAAACGGTTCGAGCACTCCATGCATGTCGTATGGATGACAACCAATCTGTTTCATCTTATGTACTTAAGATGAAAAGTCATATTGACCGCCTCGAGAGGCTTAATTGTCCCGTCTCGAAGGAATTGGCCACGGATTTGATCCTCAATGGCCTTACCAAAAGGTTCGAGACATTCGTGTTGAACTACAACATGAATGCTTGGATAAAAGCATTGGTGAGCTTCACTCAATGCTCAAAACGGCCGAGGCGGCCATGGGTAAAAGGGTTTTACCCGTTCTCACCATTAATGAAGGTGGGAACAACAAAAGGCCTCGTCCGCGCCCAAGGCAAAGGTTGCCAAGGGTAAGGGACCCGCTTGGGGAAAAGGGAAAGGGGTGGCAAGGGTGCCACCCAAACCACAAGAGAAGAAGCAAAAGGTTGCTACAAATGACCCATGCTTCAAGTGTGGGGAGATTGGACATTGGGCAAGGAATTGTCCTGTCCATCTCCAAGAGTTGAAAGCCAAGTGGGATGCCGAGCAGACCTCAGGTACAATATACATGATTCATATTGATCTTAATGTTGCATCTTCTAACACATGGGTATGGATACCGGATATGGAACTCACATTTGCAATTTGTTGCAGGGGTTCACAAGAAGTAGGGACTTCAAACAAGGGGATGTTAGCCTCTTCATGGGAAATGGAACTAAAGTCTTAGTTGAAGCTCGTGGAGACTACATCCTAAGACTTCCATGGTTTGGAAGTTATTTTGAAGAATGTTTTGTATGCTCCTAGTTTGACTAGGAACATTATTTCTGTATCCCAATTAAGACATTATGATTATGTATTATCTTTTATTGAAAATGATATTCATGTTTCTTTAAATGGTATGTTCTATTTTAAAGCTATTCCAATTAATGGTATTTATGAATTGGTTCATGAAAATACTTTAAATAGTTCATTGCTCCAAACTAACACCAAAAACTCAAGTTGGACTTAAGTGATACCTATCTTTGGCATTGTCGTCTTGGTCATATAAACAAGAAACGTTTACAAACACTTCAAAAGAATGGTCTTTTAAAAACAAATGAATGTGATTCATTTGATGTTTGTGAGTCTTGTTTACAAGGTAAGATGACTAAGGCACCCTTTAGTGGAACTACCGAAAGGGCAAAAGATTTATTAGGAATCATACATTCGATGTATGTGGTCCTTTTAAGCCAATGACTAGGAATGGTGAAAGATACTTCATTACCTTTACCGACGATTATAGTAGCTATGGGTATGTGTACTTGTTAAGGCACAAAGACGAAGCTTTTGAAATGTTCAAAATCTTCAAAAATGAAGTAGAAAATCAACTGAACAAGTCAATTAAAATTCTTCGTACCGATAGAGGAGGTGAATACCTAAGTGATGCTTTTCAAAATCATCTTAGGAGTTGTGGGATTGTCTCACATCTCACTCCACCTGGAACACCATAACATAATGGTGTGTCTGAGAGGAGGAATCGAACCTTATTGGATATGGTCCGATCTATGATGGCTAGAAGCACATTACCTCTATCATTTTGGGGTTTCGCTCTGCTCTCCGCGGCCCGTATTCTAAATATGGCCCCAACCAAAAAGGTGGAAAGGACACCTTTTGAGATATGGCATGGAAGGGTTCCATCCCTATCATACTTAAGGGTTGGGGTTGTGAGGCTTATGTTAAAACTCCCACCCCAAACAAATTGGAAGTCCGATCCACCAAGTGTATCTTTATTGGATATCCTAGAGATTCTATGGGATATTATTTCTATGATCCACTGGAACAAAAGGTGTTTGTTGCCAGAAAGGGTGAGTTCTTAGAAGCAAAGTTCCTTATGGAAGGAGCTGGCAGTAGAACAGTGGATCTTGAAGAGGATCAAGAACCACAACCCGATATACGTTTGGTTGAAAGTAGCACTCAACATGAGGATGTTGAGGATGATCAAGGGGTTGATCAAGACACACAAGACGTTCGCAGAAGTGCTAGAATTAGTAATCCGCCTGAAAGATACGGATTTTTCATGGATGGATGCTATGTGATAGATTCTGATGAACCAACCACATACCATGATGCAGTGTCCAATACGGATTGTGACAAATGGCTTGAAGCCATGAACGTTGAGATGCAATCCATGTATGACAATCAAGTATGGGACTTGGTTGTACCACCTCTTAACTCCAAAATAGTTGGAAGTAAGTGGGTTTTTAAGAAGAAAACGGATATGCATGGAAACATGGATACTTATAAAGCTAGACTTGTAGCAAAAGGTTTCACTCAAACTCAAGGGGTTGATTATGATGAAACCTTCTCACCTGTTGCGATGCTAAAGTCTATAAGGATATTGTTTGCCATAGCTGCTCATTATGATTATGAGATTGGCAAATGGATGTCAAAACCGCTTTCCTAAATGGATATCTTGAGGAAGATGTCTATATGGTTCAGCCTGAAGGTTTTGTCGATCCAAAACATCCTAATAAGTATGCAAGTTAAAGAATCAATCTATGGATTGAAACAAGCATCGAGAAGCTGGAATCATCGTTTTGATGAGGAGGTCAAGAAATTTGGCTTCATCAAAAACGCTAATGAAGCATGTGTGTATAAGAAGGCTAGTGGGAGCACAATAACTTTCCTAGTATTGTATGTTGATGACATACTGCTATTTGGAAATGACATTCCAACCTTGGAAGGTGTAAAAACCTGGCTTGGAAGTTGTTTTTCCATTAAGGATCTTGGTGAAGCCGCCTATATTCTGGGAATAAAGATCTATAGGGATAGATCAAGGCGGTTGATTGGTTTGAATCAAAGTGCATATATTGATAAAATCTTGAAGAGATTCAAGATGGAGAACTCTAAGAAAGGTACCGTACCTATTCAAAGAGGAACGATGTTGAGTACAACTCAATGTCCAAGCTCAAAGGAAGAGCAAGATAAAATGAAGGCCATCCCATACGCATCTGCTATTGGATCCATCATGTATGCAATGATATGCACTCGACCGGACGTGTCATGCACCTTAAGTATGACAAGCCGTTACCAACAAAATCCTGGAAACAGTCATTGGATGGCTGTTAAGAACATACTTAAGTACCTAAGGAGGACAAGAGATATGTTCCTAATCTATGGATCTGGTGACGAGGAACTCATTGTAAAAGGTTACACGGATGCGAGTTTCCAACCGATCGTGATAATTCACGGTCTCAATCGGGATACATTTTCATTCTGAATGGAGGAGCTATCTCTTGGAAGAGCTCCAAACAGGATGTGGTGGCTCTATCAACTACAGAATCAGAATATGTCGCCGCCTCATTGGCAGCTCAAGAAGCTGCATGGTTGAAGAAATTCATTGCCGATCTGGGGGTTGTCCCTTCCATTCAGGAACCCCTAGAGATCTTTTGTGACAACGAGGGTGCGATTGCTCAAATCAAGGAACCTCGTGCTCATCAAAAGACTAGGCACATTGAGCGGAGATTCAACTACATACGAGATGAAGTTGAAAAGGAAAAATATGTATTCGCAAAGTTCACACGGATCAAAACGTTGCGGATCCTCTCACGAAGCTCCTTGAAAAGGCAAAGCATGAAGGTCATACTTGTGCCATGGGACTTCGATATTCTAGTGATTGGATTTGATCTGTAAATTTTGTATTTGGATATGTGGAACTTTCTATTATTTGAATAAGTTATTTGGTTATAATGTTTCAAATAATATTCCAATTTAGCATGTTTAATCCATGAGTAAAATGTTTACTCTAAATGTCCGTAGTCGTTCATACTTGTGGGAACAAGTTTGAAGGTAAGACTATTATGAACTTGGATTGGTTGATATTCATAAGGATGAATATAGAGCAATGGGTTGCTGCCAGGGTTCATAGATATTTGTGGGATACAAACATTGGACTAACCCGCATCTCAAATTTTACTACATGGAATCTTATTGATTGATCATAAGTGAATTTGAGTAAAGGCGAATATCATTTGGTATCCTGCGACCTGAGATACATATTGGGTTTTGATATTCACCAAGTATCACACCTTGAGCATATTCTTCACTGTCCTGAAATAGTGGACAGTACATAAGGATATGTTCAGGTATAACACGAGGTGTTTGTGAGAAACGTATGTAGTCAAGATGGAATTTGTTCCTCTTATTCGTTGAGAGTAAGATGTCTAAGGCCTGATTAAGTTAAATCAACAAGGAATGATCATTCTGTTCCTTGGATTTAACATGACATCTGTAACAAAAGGATAGATGATCGATTCACCTAAATTATTTCAAGTAGGGTACTTGAAAGGGATGATGTTATTGAATGGCTATAAGTCATACGTATTAAGGGTAGTAAACCGTTGTTAGGCGGTATTTACTGCTTGCATCAATCTTCTATGAATCTTGGGCAAGTGGGAGATTGTAGGATTCTGTGTGCCCAAGACACTTAGAATATTGATGTGGTTAGTACGTTATGATCCAAGTCGGGTTATACCCATAACAAGCTTAGCAAACACCAATTAATATTTAATTGATGATATGATCATGCAATTAAATATTTACACCAATTTAGAAAATAGGTTTTCTAAAAGAGTTGCATAGGAGGAACAATATATTAGGATATTTTGTTCAATGAGTTATTTGTAATTTTATTTAAATTAGTTAAATAATATTGCAAAACTTATAATGGAGTGACTAGATTATACAATCAAATGGTTACTTGTATATGTGTCTAGTAAAAGGACTAGTTAACTTGTATTATGTGTTATAATTTTAAGAGGGAATCTCTTAAAATTTAAAACACATGGCTGCCCCCTTGTTGCATTCTCATTGGACCTTTGTGGTTTGAGACTTGCAACTCTTACTAGCAATTCACTCCACCTCTAACATCACATCCATTCATGCAAACAAAAATCAAAAGACTCTCTCCTCTCTCTCTTCTCTCTCTCGATTTGAGGCTGCAGAATTTGGAGGTTTTTGTTTTGATTTTGGTGAACTATTCCTAGCAAAAGTGGTGTGTGCTTCACAAGGCTTGGGGTTTAAGCACTTGAGGACTCCTCCTTGAAGTCTTGGCCAAAAGAACAAGCATCAAACGCCTCATTTTGGTCGACATTTGCTGCTGGAACAAGGTAGTTGTCACAGCTTGTTCAAGCTGTGATTTTATATACGTTTATGTATTGTCATAGCTTGTTTCATTCACATACATGATCCTTTTGTTTGGGTTTGCTTTTCTACATTAAATGGACACTAAGAACATGAAATATTCAGCTTATAAATGGGTTTTAAAGCTATATATATGTCCGCTGCGTTTTTCTGAAAGTTTAAATGGTTAAACATGGATTTTGTGTTCTTGCAAACCCGTCACTATTTCATAAGAGGAAGCCTTTAATTGATTTCTTTCGTCCATTTGGCTGTTCGTGCACTTTATTGAATACTCACGCGCAAAAGATGAAATTTGTTGTCGTGTCTGATGAATGTTACTTCGTCAACATTTTGTCTTCTCAAAAAGCTTACCGGGTATACTACAAGAGAACACGTATTGTTCAAGAGTCCTTCTATGTTGATTGGCACAAATCTAATTCCTCCAATGTTCGATCTGAACCAGCATGGTTCTTTGACTCCAATACGGTGTTTAACTCTTTTAACCTTCCAGTTTTTGACGATTATGCGTCTATCTCCAATGTTCAAACAAATATCATTCCTCCAACTCCAGTGCCTATCATACCTCAAGACCCTCCTACTACATTTGCAAATGATGCTACATCAGTCGATATTGCATCCTTATCTTCATCATTTGACCTTCCAGCTCCACCTGTTTCTGCATCCATTCCCTCCATACCTACATCTACCTTATTTCAGTTGATATCACCTATCTCTCCAATTGACTCTACCTTACCATCAACCTCACCTTCATCCATCCATCAACAACCAATTAGACAACCATCTTCAAATATCCTACCCATGCTCTTTGATTTCAAAACTTTAAAAGATCATCCACATGATAACATCATAGGATCTATCACTCATGTTGTTTGGACACAAAGTCAATCTGGTTTTATTATGTTTGTTTATTCTCTTGTTTTATATCCGAAATCATCCCAAAGAATGTTCATGCGGCTCTTTAGAACCCTTGGTGGGTTGAATCGAGGCAATTAGAGTTGCACCCGTTTAGGAAACTCAAGGTGTGGACCCTAGTCGACCTTCCACCAAACAAATGCCCAATTGGCACGAAATGGGTGTTTAATAACAAACGTGATGATCATGTCATTATGGTTAGAAACAAGTCTAGATTGGTGGTCCAGGGCTTTGCTCAAGAAGAAGGGATTGCCTACACCGAAGTCTTTGCTCCTGCCGCCCGTCTTGAAGCCATCAGAATCTTTCTAGCTCATGCCGCCCATAAGTAGTTCAAAGCCTATAAAATGGATGTCAAATGTGCATTCCTGTATGGAGACATTGATGAGGAAATATTTGTGTGTCAACTACCAAATTTTAAAGATCCTGACTTTCTTGACAAAGTTTATAAGCTTGATAAGTATCTTTATGGTCTTCATCAGGCACTTCCGATCTGGTATGAAACTCTAACACAGTATCTCTTAAGTAATGATTTTTCTTGTGCCACCATTAATATGACTTTATTCAAGAAGGAAGTGGATGGTGAAATGCTAATTGTACAAGTCTATGTTGACGATATTATCTTTGGCTACACCAATCCAAAGTTGTGTCGGGAGTTCGAGGAGGTAATGCGTAGTCGCTTCGAAATGAGCATGATGGTGGAGATGTGCTTTTTCTTTGAGTTGAAGGTAGAACAAGAGACAGAGGGAATTCTATTCATCAAGAGAAGTATGTTAAAGAAATTTTGAAGAAATTCATTATGGATGAAGCTTCTCCTGAAATGACTCCATTTACTACTCAAACGTGCCTCACTCCTAACGAAAACGAGAAACATGTTGATCCTCATCTCTACAAATCCATGATTGGTTCCCTTATGTATCTTATAGCAAGTTGTCCTAACATCACCTTTGCTGTAGGATATTGTGCTTGATACCAATATGCCCCGAAAGAGTCTCGTGAAAAGGCTGTAAAACAAATCTTTTGTTATCATAAAGTCTCTTCTTGTTTAGGTCTTTGGTATCTTTATGGTGGGAATTTTGATTTACATGCCTATTCTAATAGTGATTCTAATGGTTTCAGGTTAAACCAAAAGTCACTTACCGGAGGTGGTCAATACTTGGGCAATTTTCTAGTTTCATGGCAATGTAAAAACAGACCACTGTTTCTCTCTCTACAGGAGAAGCATAATACATTGCTGCTTCTAGTTGATGTTCACAAGTGATGTGGATACAATACCAGATGATTGAATATGGGATCAACTTTCTCCATACACCGTTATTCGGTGGCAACGGATCTGTATTGGCACTGCCAAGAACCCTATTCATTACTCCCGAACCAAGCACATTAAGACACGGATTCATGCGATTTGTGATACTCAGGAAAAGAGTTTTATTGATATTATTCCAATAGACACAAAAAATAAAAAAAAGATCTTTCACTAAAACATTTGATAAATCTCGCTTTTATGAATTGATAACTATGTTAGGTTTAATATCTTTTTAAAACCTTTTTTCCTTCAAACTATTTTATGTATATAATGTTTATACTTCTCTTTTTATTTTCTTTCTTTCCTTTTCGTTCTGTTCGCTCCATTGTTCTTCATCATTTTTCACAAAAAAATATTATTAATATATATATATAAATATATATATGTATATATATATATATATATAATGACATATAGTCCATTAAGAATTTCTACATCTTGATTATTTATAGAATTTCATGGGAGAATATATTGAATGTTCTTCTTGTTTTTTTACAGAATAAAATGAGAAGCCTGGATGATGTAAAGGAAGTTGATAGTATTGTGTGGAATAGGCTTGATATGTTCAGCCAAAAAGCGAAGTAAATAATAAACTCATAGCTTAATTAATAAAGCAAGAAACTTGATGACTCGAATAATCCCCTTGATATTTTTGGCCTTTACAAAGCTTAAAGTCCTTGTTCAAAAAGGGTTGAGAATGTGATATCTTTGTTTGAGTTATTCTTATCTAAAGTATCTTTGTGTCAACTATTCCACCCTATCTCAAAAGCTATACGCTTTCTCATCTTTGTACCTAAGATGCTCCCTGCTATATTTCTTTTGGTGCTTATCTCCTCTGCTATGTGTGAAAATTGACCTGGAGTGATGATCTCCTCTATTGTACGATAGTACTGACCTTGAGCTCTCATCGGTCCAATATGATAATCTTCTTTGTTATACGTAAGTATAGATCTGAAGCTCTCATCTGTTAGACTCAATTGACCAACTCCTCTGTTATACATAAGTATAGACCTGGAGCTCTTATCATTGATATTTATAAGGGCTTTGCTTTTTATGAAATAAGACCTATGATGCTTCTGAGAGGAAGAGTCATGCAGAGCGTGTCATTTGCTTACTACATCATGAGGAAAAGGCTAAGTTTCTTTGTCAAATGTCTATGGGGACTGGATCATTCTATGTTCTCTTTAAAAATAATCAAAACATGATAAAAGTAGCTACGGTGCATTTGTTGAAACGAAGAAGGCATGGACTTAAAAGGACAAGTATATCAGCAATCCCACCAAACTTTAACTCTCCGGAAGATCTTTTCACTTTCTCGTTAATATATTTTTATATTGTTTGTTTTTATTTTAACCAAATTATACGTGAAGATTGGTGAGGTTTTGTTGAGTAAATTTTATTTTGATTTGTTTTATTTTATTTACTTTATTTTAATTCTTATTAATTTATTTTTACATTTATTTTTTTAAGAAAGGGAAACAAAGTCAATTTATTAATTTTTTTAGGTTTTCAGCGAAATTATAATTTCGCTAATAGTTTCGCACGATGAAACTGTAGCTTCGCCGGTTCTTTCGAAAGTGGCATGGTCAGTTTCGTCTAGAGTTTCGTCTGGCAAAATTTCTTCTTCGATGTGCGAAACTATAGTTTCGCTACCTGCGATACTATGTGCTATATAACTCAATTTGTGAACTTGTTCATTCATTTTCGCAAATTCGAGTTTTCAAAGGCTTAAGGTTTCACCGTAGACTTTTCAGGCGATTCTACTTCTCTGCGATGATTGTTTATAGATTGATGGTTGTATTCCTTTTACAAGTGAGTTTCAAACTCAGGACATTAGTCTTTTATAGGTTTAATGACTACATTGTGAGTACCTTTGATTGAGACTCTTCAGTACCTTCGTAGTTCCTACTGCGAAAGTACCGATAGTCCAGCGACACTAAACAAAAGTTCATAGTTTTTCAGTGAAATTGTGGAGTTATGCTGTCCGGGTGAACTTAACTATTTCGCTGACCAAACATTAGTTTCGTTGCGCCAAAAATATAATTTCGGCCAGTCGAATCCACTTCACTGTGCTGCGAAAACTAATAACTAATAATTAATTTTTGGCGAAACTATAACTAATTGTCACCAAAACTAATAAATAATTACTAATTGTTGGTGAAACTATAACTAAATGCTGCCGAAAATATACTTTTGTATAGCGAAACTTCAAATTTCATTGTGCAAAACTATAATTTCGGCTAGCGAATTTAGTTTGGTTATTGTGTAATTTTTATATTTTTATTAATTTTCTTTAGTATTATAATTTAATATACTACTCTATTGCATCTCATCTGCTTTTCAAATTAAATGGCGAATCTAAAATTTAACCAGAGGAACAACATTACTGCTATATTAGATGATACTCACACTAAAGTGGTTGGTTTTAGAGATTGCATTCGATGGTTGTAGAGATCTCCTATAGCCTACGTGATATCTCATTCCACTGCTATTTATGACCTTTACATTAGATTTTTGGTGAACAACTGAGTATGATATAACAGGTAATACATAGAGGATCGTAGCCAGAGTGATGGAGAACGAGGTGTCCATTACTGCTGAGATTGTATCGAGGATGTTAAGGCTAGAAGAAGACACAGGAGAGGAGGTTACACTATCAGACAAGGAGATGTTTGAGGCCTTCATTAGATGGGATATGAGGGACTACCTCTTGGGAATAGGAAGAGGATTAAGAAGTCCTTCCTCTCTAAGGAATGGAGATACATAGCTCATGTCTTCATTATGTGCTTAGATCACCATAAAGATGGATCAGATGGGATTAACTTAGATTGGGCAAAAGCTACAGTATATGCTGCACGAGGAGAAGATAAACATAGCCAGACTAATTTTTGCCTGTGTGACGGAGAATGTGATGGCGTTAAAGAAGGATAAATGACTTCTTTATCCTTGATTCTTATAGATGATTTTCATTATCTTATTCCTAGCATCCCAAGACACAGGGAGGATAAAAGGCTAGTGCAAATGAACACCCACATCTTCGCTGACTATTGCGCCATTCATCATAACTTTAGTGGGAAAATTACTCACCTCTAGGAGAACATGTTCCCACCAAAAAGATGGAGATATATTAGGAGGGTAGATGAGTCTGAGAACAAAAGGGCTGAGGAGACAAGGGCGCAAAAGACTGAAGTAGTTAAAAAGAGGAAAAGATATACGAAAGAGAAAGATTACGATTTTGAGGATGAAGTACATGTGATGGCTGAGGAGGCAAGGGTTGAAAAAGAAAAGAGATGGAAAAAGAAGGCTGATATAGGAGAAACCGAGAGAAGATCTAAAAAATGACTCCAATCTATCATAGATCCTTCTAGGAGGGAGGAGAGAACTAGTATGGATGAAGATGTGATAAGAAATCTGAATGCATCTCTAGCTAATGAAATAAGCATGGTAAAAACAAAAAATACCAATCAAGAGATCAGGGAAAGGCAAAAGGATGAGGTGATTGAGGGATTGACCAAGATGTTGGTGGACTAGAATAAGTTGATCAAGAGATTGTTAGAAGAAATGAATGAACTGAATGTTGTTGTTGTCCTGCCTGATTAGCTAACATAACCTGAGTTAAATGATTTAACTAATATTTCCAAATACCCATTCTTAAATGTGGGTACATCCTCCCGGGTAGGAGAGGGCACATGTGGTGCAGCGGGTGAGTAAGTAGGAGGTTCTAGGGTAAGGCAGGAGAATGAGAATGTGGAGAATGCTGAACAGATTTTTAAGGCTGGTTTTGTGAACATGCAGTTTGATTTTAAAAAATATTTGGTTGGTGAAGAGATGGTGAGAGAGAACCCTATTAAACATGTGGAAATGACTGCTGAGAAAGGGTTGATTGATGAAAAAGAAGATGATAAGCAACTGGTTGACTATGATTCTATACCAAAATACTATGAGGTTGATGAGAGACCCCTAACCTATATTGCTAAGAAGGGTGACAATGATGGAGATGTGTTTGAAATGGCTAAGTAAGAGTGGTTTGTCAAAGAGAATGAGCTTGAAGAGGTGACTCCCCTTTTCCAAAACATGGAAGGGTTGAGCAAGAAAGAAACATATAAGAGGATAATCAATTAGAGCTATAACCTTGGCTTTAAAATGTTTATGATGAAGAGGAGAAGGGGAGGCATAACCAATATGCACAAGAGGAAGGCATTCAAGACCTTACCCAAATGAGATTTGAGGAGGCTCGTAAAGTTGCCATTACTAAAGGCTCATCTAAGTGAAAAAGCCGTGTTGCTGGAAAAGGAGATAAAGAATGGATTGAATGATAACTTAGACTCATTCGGGTTTATGAAGGCTGAGAGGAGAAGATCAAAAAAGCATAAGGACTGGGAAACGGGAAAAAGAAAGATTATGCTGAGGGTGAAACCGCTAAAGACAGTGAATAGGGTTAGACTTGCATATCCGCTCCCCTAATAATTAGAAAACATTGAGAAGTGGTTCTACGATAACAATACGGGAGAGGTGGTGATTAGGGTAAAGAATGGGGGTGAGTTCAGATTGTTTGATCCTATGGAAGTGTTTGGATGCTGCGATGAAGATGTGTTGATTCTTTGTGAAAATCACATCAGAGCAGCTGTAGGAGAGGAGACGAAGAAAGAAGCTAGTATGTTCATGACAGTGGCCAATAAGGCTAGAACTGTGATGAAAGAAGTGAAGGAGCTAGCTGAGAGAATGAGAGCATAGGATGATCTAAACATGGATGTGAGTGACTTAACAAGACAATTTGAGCAAGCTAGTGCTCGTCTCAAGGGAGCTAATGAAGTAGTAGGCGACCAGAGTGAATCAATTGCTAAAGCCCCCATGAAAGAAGTTGTAGGAGCAAGTATAAATACATTACATGTAGTAGGAGATACTAGAGCAGACGTGACAAATCAAGACAAGTGAAGGCGGTGAGGTCCAACTACAAGGAGTATTGAATATCATGTTTAGTTTGGACTCACCTTAGATTAGATAATGTTTATATTATTTTGTAATAGGTCTAATGTTAGTTCTCTTTTGTATGTAGTTCATTTTGTTTAGTTTTGTGGTCCAGCGAAATTATGAGCGAAACTATAGTTTTGCTCATAGTCAGCTGTTTTAGTTCACCGGGCGAATCTGTTATTTTTGTCGGGTGAAACTATAGTTCACGAGTATAGTTTCGCTAACAACGAAACTGTCTGGGATACTAATACTGCTATATATATATTTAATCATTTTCATTGTTGGATAACCTTGCAAAACCCTAATCGTTTATCATTGTTGCAAATGACCTTTGTAAGCAGTCTATTCACAAAAATATCATTGTGCTTTGTTATTATTGAGTGTATTGATTCTCATTGTTCTTACTTTCATTCATTTGTGGTTGTTCGTAATCTTCTTCATCTTTGTTATCTATTGTTTAGATTTGATATTAAACGATTCAACACCTCATTTGTAATGCAAATCAATCAAATTGACCAACATTGATTTTAAAAGAGCTGAAAAAGTTACAAACTTGAGATAGAAGATCTGGAGAAAACCGTTTTTACTCTTAAGCATGAGCACACCAACTAATGGACTCAAATCAAAGATCTCATTACCAAGTTAACTAAATGCTAGCCTGAGCTTGTGATTAGCAAAGCTAGGGCTGAAAAATATGTTCTTGAAGAAAAGGATAAAGATAAATTGAATATAGTGAAGGATGGATCTGAGATGATGATGAAGATCATCCGAAAAAGTCACTATTCTCTTAAGAGAGAAGAATTAGGGATGACGAAGTGAAAAAGGAAGAACTTGATCAGAGCAGCCAAGAGAATATCATAGAATGCTCAAGAGATTAAGGCCACCTTCAACTCCAAGCGAAAAAAAGTCTTTATCTCTACAGGATTTGAAGTGGTAAGATTAAAGATGTAACTAGGAACTCTAGTACCAGGAGTTCTAGTTCATGTCCAATGCATCCTTGTGAAGAAAAAAAGTCTGATCAGCTGTGCACCGCTACTACACAACCTGAACCATCTAGTTCAAAGAGCAAGCCTCACCCTGAGAAGCCTACTATATCATTTATGAGGATGTAGAAGGAAGTGCAAAGTGATGATCTAAGCCTTCTAATCCAAAGAAGACTCTTAGAAGGAAAACAGTTGAATACATCATGTATGGTTGTACTTCTCATCTTACCAAGGATTGCATCTACAATTCTAAAAGTACTATCCACATGATTAACAATAGAACTTCTAAGTACATGAAGAGGAAGATAGCTTTAAAAGGAAAGTCTTTTCCTTTCTGAAGCTCTCAAGTGAAGAAGAAGACAAGTGAAAACTTGTGTTTGGAAAAAATATTTGGTCTCGGAAGAAAGGAATACTTTCGAACTACTGAAGCATGCTATATTGTAAGCAAGATCTTCTGAAGGTATAGTCTCCAAATGTTTAGAAGTCATCAAAACTTCCAAAGTGTTGAAGGTCAAGTCTAATCTGCCAAAGAGAGTAAGGAAGATAAAGGAAAACCATATGACTTAAAGTTCTTCATCAACAATAGGCATGAACCTCAAAGCCTAAATATAGGATCAATCACTATTATATGGTCTTCAATTCACTTTGATAAGCCCAAGACCAACAAGGCTTGGGTCCAAATGTAACTAACCATCTCTTTTTATACAGGAACAACTAATAAACAAGAGGAATGTATGGATCATTGATAATGGTTGTTCCAAGCACATGAAAGGCAATGGCTCTTTGCTTCAAAACATTAAGAAAATTGATAGAGGGCTAGTTGCTTTTGGTTAAGATTCAGATGGTTACATTACTGGAAGGGGTAGGGTCTCAAATTGTAAGCTCAACGTTGAGAAGATAAACTTTCTCAAGGAGCTTGGTTACAATCTACTAAGTGTATCCCAATTTTGAAATTAGAGACATGACATGCTCTTAACTAAGCACAAGTGCATTGTTCTCAGGTATTGGGTGGTCATTCCTTAAGAGTGTATCCTTCTTAGAGCCCTAGGAAAGGGAACATGTACTAGATGAATTTATAGGAAACATCACCATTAGGTGAAGTTTCTTGCTTTCTATCTAAAGAAAATAGTGATGAGTCTTTTCTCTAGTATAAAAGAATGTGCCATGTAAACTTTAAAAATATGAATAAATTAATTAAGAATAATTTGGTAACGAGAATGCCAATGAAAGAGTTTACCAGTGATGACCATGTGTAGCGTATCCAAAAAGTAAGTAACACAAAGTGTTTCACAAGCCAAAGGAAAGGAACTCTATGACTACAACCATAAATTTATTACATATGGATCTCTTTTGCCCTACCACTGTAATAAGTCTATGAAGGAGCTCATATTGTTTGGTAATCACAGATGATTTTACAATATTCACTTGGGTCTTCTTCCTAGAATGAGACTGCTGAGATCTTGAAGAACTTCATATTAAAAACTAAGAATCAATGTGGTCACAAGGTAAAAACCATATGATATGATCAAGGAACTGAATTCAAGAACCAAATCCTTGATATATTTTATTATGAAAAATGTATTACAAGACAATATAATGTTCCCAGGACTTCTCAACAAAATGGTATTGCTGAGAGTAGAAACAAGATTCTTATTGAAGCTGCAAGAACCATGTTATCCGACTCTAAACACCCCATCACCTTCTAGGAAGAGTCAGTCAACACTGCCTGCTATGTGCATAATAGAGTTTTAGTAGTTAAGACTCATCATAAGACTTTTTATCAATTATCGTACGAAAGTAGACCTTTCAGTGGTTTTCTCAGATCATTTGGATGTCCTTACACCTTCTAGAATACCAAAGATCAAGTATTAAAATTGATAAGAATCTAATGATGAACATTTCATTGAATACTCTTCTCAAGCTAGGGCTTATAGACTATACAATCTCAGAACTAAAGTAGTTATGAAGTCAGCCAATATGACCTTCAATAAGCACACTCCTAGTGTGAAAGGTTCTAATATTGATTGGTTGTTTGATATTAATTTAGTTACCAATTGTTTTAAAAATCTTATTAGAATGTTTTAGGATCTATTGGTAACTTATAAATAGGAGATCCTGACCCAAGATTTGAGCTGAGAGCACAAAGAAAGAAAACTACATCAGCTTTAGTGGTAACTAACCCTGCAGATGGAGTTCCTATCAACACAACCATGAAAAAATCAACTCATAGATTTGAATTGCCTACAAACTCCAGCTAAGAGGAACATAACTCAAATGAAAGAGCTTCCAATGTAAGCGGAATTGGTGGTGGTGATAGTGATAAAAAATTTCTTAATGCTGATAACCACTCCATGGAAAAAAAACATCAATGATCTCATACACTTATCCTTACTAAATCAAGTTCTCTTGATAAGTGTGTTGATGTGGTTGGTGACACTCCATTGCAAGATCTAAATTTCACAAATTTTGATATGTCCAATCAATAGTAACGCCCCATTTCCGAAACACTTACAGTCGGATAATCATTGCACATAATAATTAAAAATACATAAATTTTCATTTAAACTACGCAACGGAATAATTTAACAAAAAAACCATTTCATGTATTAATAATTTCTTTTGCCATATAATACAAAATTGTTAATATTACAAAACATCGTTGATTGCATTATAACACAAAAACATCATTATCACATAAAATGGATGTTATCCAAAGATTTTTCAAGTAGCTTTACCTCGTGTCGTCCTTACCAACTATTACATGCCAACTGAAAATGCATAAAAGTCAGCCTTTTTGAGTGAGTTCTAGTTTTATAATAAAAATACTTTGCTTTCATTTAAAAAAACCTTTCTTACTTCCATTTGTGATCATACATCATATGTACACATAGATAGTTTTTAATATTATCTTCCATCATCGTTCATCATCGTACATCATTCATTATCATTTCATTTGTTCCCATTCATAATCATCTATAACATTCGTTTCATACATTCATCGTTAGTCTTTACTTTCATTCCGGACCAATGCCATATGCTGTATCTCGTACATTGTCAACAAAGCTGGTTACTGGGCTGAAGTCTATACATAGACCACAAACATTATGCACGAAGCTGACTCGAGTACCTAGGCAAGTGATAAGGGTCCCATATGTTTGATCAATCACAAGGATTAGACTCCTGTGTGCGTCCTCTCAGGTTAGCTAAGCAGCACAAAGTTGAGCTAACACCCTCATTAGGTGTGAACCTCCTTACGTTTTGCTTGCAAGGCTATTCATTCATTCATTTTTTCTTTCCTTCATTCATTCTTTCTTTACATTCCACTTTTCATTATCATTAACTTCCGCTTTCATGACATAACACTTTACGTTCATTAGCATAATCATTCCAAGTCTTAGCCTAAAAATCCAATTTTCCCAAAAATTTAGAATATTTTCTAAGGCATTGGGCGCATGGGCACTATGCAGGAGCGTGACCACTATGCGGGCACATGGCTGCTTAGGCGCATGGAAAAACTTATGCGCATGGGCACTATTTGAGCGCATGGCCAATACTTAGGCGTCTGGGCAACTTTCTAGGGGCACAGGCACTATGCAAGCAAATGAGCCTGACTTAGGCGCACGGGCACTAGGGCGTTCAGGCAACTTAGGGGCATGGGCACAAATAGGTGCCTGGTCAATATTCTAGGTGCATGGGCACTATTAGGGTGCATAACCTTAGGCGTATGAGGACTTAGGCGCATGGCCAACTGCTTTGGAAGAACAATGTACCCTCGGAAGAATAAGACTCCTGCAGACGAACAAATATCTACGGATGACAATATTCCTGCGGAGTCCAAGCACTTGTATAATACAAGTGTTACAAGTCAACAAGTCAACAAGGCAGTTATGCGAATCCCAAGAGATTCGGTGATTCCTTAACAAAAACAATTCGAATCCCAAGAGATCTGGTGTTTCCTTAATAGAAACACACGTGCCTATATATATGGATCCTAGGTTTCACATCAAGCAGACGGCTTTGACGGCAAACATCCAAGAAACAATACAACCATCACACAGCACATCAAATCACACAAATCAAAACCCTAGCAGCCGTCACATCATCAAACACTCAAATCAACATCATTCATTCATTGTTTATTCATTTGTAATCGTTAAGATGTTTTTAATGAAATACGTTTGAATTGAATATTTGTCTAGTCATTAATTGTGTTTCATTCATTACATTCATCTTATTCTTTAATCACTATTGATATTGATATTAATACAAACAATTAAACCAAGTTAACATTGATTCTGCAAACGTTGACTTGATTACAATCAACACTGATAATTCTTGATTGCGATCCTTGGATTCACAACATTTCATGATGATCTTAATGTTGACGAAGCAAAACAATATTTCCAAATCACAATACTCATATTTCATCATCAATCACTTAATCATAATCTATAACACTGAAGACTACATTAGCTTATACAAAACTCAAACAGCACCCAAAAAAAACTTTGGAAACCTAATTCAATACAATAACATTTGTCATTAATCTCATATCATTAAGCCAATAGATTGACTTAACTGCATTATCTATTTCTTCAAAGGTTATCTTGATTTCTCAAGTATCCTTTGTATTAACATGAATAATCATAAAACATCTACAATTTTAGAGAAGTGAAAGCTTAGAGAAGTCAGAATCTATTGCCCTTTTTCTGAAAACGATTTTGCATTTGATTTATTGATATGGAAATGATTATATATAAGAAACTTGTATAGTAGGTAATAAATTTAGTAGATACATGTATGGCTAGAGGAATAACTATTACTTAAAATTAGGTAGGTACATTATGGAGAGAAGTAAGTGCAAATTTTTTTGCAAATATTAATAATGGATAATTTCAATATAGCCAACATCATGAGGTTTTGGATGAAAAACGGATGTGTATCAAGAAGTTGTAGATAACCATATAAATAGTATATGAGATGTAAAAGTTAGATGCATCCAGAATTACAATCCACTAGTTAAGTAACACTATCAAAATAAACATACCCAAAACAATATACCCAAATAATATTTAACTCTATGCAAGTATTCTGAATATTTAGTTTCTCTATAAGACAGCAAACGAATAAAAATTAATCGGTGTATACAGGTTAGCTTGGTCAGCCTCACCATTAGCTCCTGAAAAGCCTTCTCTTGTTCATGACCCCATACAAACTTCACGTCCTTACGGGTTAGCTTGGTCAATGAAGAAGTTATCTTCGAGAAGTCTTGGATGAATTTCTATAATAGCCTGAAAATCCTAAGAAATTACGAATCTCGAATGGCGTCTTTAGAGACTTCCATTACATCCCTGCTTCTACTTTTGCCGAGTCAACCATAATTCCTTTGGGATTCACCACATGACCCAGAAACTGAACTTCGCACAACCATAATACACACTTGGAGAAATTGGGATACAACTTCTCCCTCCTAAATGTCTCTAACACTTCCCGAATATGACTGGCATGCTTTTCCTCTCTCTTTGAACAAATTAGGATATCATCGATAAAGACAATCACTAGTTTATCCAACGTTGGCTCGCGCACCCGATTCATTAAATCCATAAAAGCAGATGGCGTGCTCGTTAAACCCAGAGACATCACAAGGAACTCGTAATGTTCCTTCACCTTCATCTAATGGTAACTAGATCGAAGATCTATTCTCGAATACCAACCGGCGCCTTTGAGTTGATTGAACAAGTCATCAATCCCTGGTAAGGGATATCGGTTCTTTATCGGCAACTTATTTAACTTGTGGTAGTCGATGTACATCCTCATACTACACTCCTTCTTCTTAACAAATAAGACCAGAACACCCCAAGGAGAGATACTTGGTCGAATGAACCCTATATCCAACAATTTTTTCAATTGAACCATACGTTCCTTCATCTCTGTTGGAGTCAAACGATATGATGCCTTGGTGACAGGCTCAGCAGTGGGTATAAAATCAATCTGAAACTCGATCTCACGGTTCAGTGGCATACCTGGTAAATCTTCTCGGAACAGGTCGGGAAAGTTACATACAACCGGTACGTCGAAAATTGTGGTAATAACGTGTCCATGTCTTTGACGTATGCTAGGTAGACACTATATCCACGTTTCATGCACTTCTCATCCACCGCCATCGAAATCACCTTCGAAAATGTAGTAAATCATTCACCATAGATCATCACCAAACTCTCGTTGGGCACTGTATGTCGGATCATCTTCTTGTGACATACGATATTCGCCTCAAAGTCTGCCAGATAGTCCATCCCTAGGACCACATCAAACCCACCAAGGTCATCACATGTAGTCTACCAGGAAACTTATGATATTCTAGTTCTATGTCACAACCTTCTATCTGATCAGAAATTCTGGTAGACTTACCTATGGCAGTTTCTACATCGAATGACTCATCTACTTTTCTACTTCTAACAGGAAAATAAGCACAGAAAGCAATAAAAATAAAAACTCTTACTAGCACCAGAATGAAATAACACAGAAGCAAGAGTTTGGTTTACTAAAAACATATAGGACACAACCTTAGGATTCGTCTTAGCATCCTCCCAGGTCATTGTGAAAGCTCTGACGCTCGCCTTCTGCCTTCTGTTTCGATCGTGATCTTTGCTCCGGAACTCTCATCCCTTGACTTCTTGCATGTGACACCCTACATAAATCCCACATCGGTCGTGGACAAGAGAGATTCCTGGTTCATAAGGAATCTCTTGCCTCTACTATCAACAACACATTTTGGGCATCTTGGTTATGGGTGATAGGAGAACTCCATAGTTAAGCATGCTCAGGTGGGAGCAATCCAGGGATGGGTGACCTCCGTGGGAAGTTTTTACCCGAGAACCCAAAAGTAAATCCGTGAGTTCTTTGTGGGCAAAGCAGGCAATATTGTTAATGCAAGGGGTCGTGTGTTACAAAATGGTATCAAATCCACTCCTGTGTCATTTGGGATGTGAGACATACCTCACCAAGGATGGTGACTTCTCGGACTCATAGACGACGCTGAGTCCAAACAGGGGGTGCTTGTGAAACTAGAAACACATCCCATATCGGTCGTGGACATGAGAGATTTCTCGTTCATAAGGAATGTATGGCCTCTAACATAAATAACGGGTTTTGGGTGTATTGGTTGTGGATGAGAGGTGAACTCCATAGTTAAGCATTCTCAGGTGGGAGCAATCCAGGAATGGGTGACCTCCTAGGAAGTCATCACCCGAGCAACGAAAAGCAAATCCATGAGAACCTTGTGGGCAAAGCGGACAATATTGTTGATGCGAGCGGCCGGGTGTTACATTGCAGTCCCTACTCAGGTGACCGTTTCCACCTTAGCAATAACACTTTGTCACCCCACAATTCAGTGTCATATGATCAGGCTTCCCACACCTCTTCGACCCACACTAGATATAGCTACATGCCGGTCATCAAACCTCGCAACCTTGTTGCTTGGAATGACATCACCATGGCCAAACTGATTCCCATTCTAGTTTCGGTCACCACCACCTTTCTTACTTGTCTCAACCATTGCCACATCTCGCTTATCATACAATCTCCTTGCAAGATCAACCACTGACCTAAACATACTTTGGCAGAGCGGCAATCTTGTGCCCGCAGATATCCGTTAGCAAACCTTAGATGTATCTCTTGATCTTTCGTGACACGGGTGTCACCTTATCCGACACCAATCGCGCCATCTCATTGAACTTGGTGGTATAATGCTAGTGTGTTATAGTTCCCGCCTCAACTACAGGAACTGCCTCTCAACCTTGTCTAGTTCCCTATAAGGAGAGAACACCTTAATCACCATCTTTTTCAACTCACTCCATTTCATCTTTCCAATAGCCTTGTTACCCTTGACCTGGACATATTCTCCCACAAACATAAAGCCAAGTCCATGAATAAGTGAGTGGCAAACTTCACCTTTTGGTCCTCTTTACATTCGCTAATATCACGGACATCTTCAATCTCTATGATCCATCGATGAGCAACAGTAGCGTTTCCATTACCATCGAAAGTTGGGGGCTTGCACTTTGGAATGCCCCATAATTACTGCCCCGTGTTGTTTCTTGCGTTGCTTCCTCTTTCTCATCACTAGAGACAATCGTTTCAATCTCTAGTTGCTCCCTTTCTTCACTTTAAGAGGTCTTCTTCTTTTCCTTCTTCTTATCCTCCGTATGGCTCTAATCACTTTAGTCACCACAGACCACAGGATCGTCTGCACGACCTGGTGAATCTCCTTAACAACAGCCTCCTTCACCAAGGCCCATAGATTAGCACTCTCATCACGACCTTCCTAGTGATGAGCATCAGGCTCCATATGAGCCGTCTCGCAAGTCTTAGCTTGGCTCCTCGTGACCCATGGTCCAGCACAACGTCCATCACGAACTCTACATTGAGAAGCTTTCGAATACCTACCTCACACAATCCTCTAAACACACTATAAGATTCAAACACCAACAAGGTCATTCTAAGGTAATTGCTCAGTTTATGTCAAGTATATTAAGTCCCTAATTATAGTGGCCAGTCATGGTTAGCCACTTACTTTACTCTTCATACCTCATGCATTTCCTATCCTAACTACATTAGTATCCAAACTTACTAAAAGCACATAAATCAAATAATATGCACACATAATAACGGTTAACATTTAAGAAAATACACGATGGCACGTAGCTACTTGGGTTGGCATCCACCCCTTTCGTCTATTATCAGTCTAAGTTAGGTTTTTGAAAATATTTACCCATTTCTCTTAAACTTTGACTCTGATCCCAACTTGTAAGGCCACATTTTCGGATCACTTATAGTCAGATAATCATTGCACAACATAATTAAAAATACCTAAACATTCATTTAAACTATGCAACTATATAATTTAACAAAAATATCCATTTTATATATTGATACTTTCTTTTGCCACATAATACAACATTTTTAACATTACAAAAAATCATTTGATTGTAATACAACACAAAAGCATCATTATCATATTAAATGGATGCCATCCAAAAATTTGCCTAATAGCTTCACCTTGTGCCATCCTCAACAACCATTACATGCCAACTAAAAATGCATAAAAGTCAACGTTGCTGAGTGAGTTCTAGTTTTATAATAAAAGTACTTTACTTTTGTTTTAAAAACCTTTCTTACTTTAATTCATGGTAATACATCATACGTAAACATAGATAATATTTTATATATCTTCCAACATTGTTTATCATCATTCATCATTCATTATCATCTGTTCTCATTCGTTCTCTTTCATAATCATCTGTGTCATATGTTTCGTACATTCATCGTTAAACCTTGCTTTCATTCCAGACCAATGTCATATGCTATACCCCGAACATTATGCATCAAGCTAGTTACTAGGTTGAAGTCTATAAATAAACCACTAACATTATGCAGGGAGCTGACTCTAGTACCTAGGGCAAGCGAAAAGGGTCAATACGTTTGGTCAATCACAAGGATTAGATCCGTGTGTGCATCCTCACAGGTTAGATAAACCGCACACAGTTGAGCCAACACCATTCATTGAGTGTTAACCTCCATACGTTTTGCTTGCAAGTCTTTTCATTCATTCTGTCATTCTTTCGTTTATTCATTCTATCTATATGTTCCACTTTTCATTATCATTAACTTCTTATTTCATTACATAATACTTTACGAACATTAGCATAATTTACTATAAACATGCATGACATCATCATACATCATCATACAACATCACAGACCATCCCTAGAAACATTCCAAGTCATAGCCTAAAAATCCCTATTTCCCAAAAAAATAGAATATTTTCTAAGGCATTGGGTGCATGGGCACTATGCAGGAGCATGACCACTATGCGGGCACATGACTGCTTAAGCGCATGGAAAAACTTAGGCATATAGGAAAGCCTAGGCACATGGGCACTATTTTAGCGCATGGCCAACACTTAGGCATCTGGGCAACTTTCTAGGCGCATGGGCCTGACTTAGGTGCATCGGCACTAGGGCGTTGGGGCAACATAGGCGCATGGGCACACGAAGGTGCCTGGGCAATATTCTAGGCGCATGGGCATTATTGGGGTGCATGAACCTTAGGCGTATAAGGACTTAGGTGCATGGCCAACTACTTTCTATCTAACATCATTTTCAGTCCCGAATTCATTATTCTCATGTGTTCTAAGCTTTGTTTTAACTTACAAAGCATCAAAACAAGCATATAATGATAAACATGGGCAAAATACTTCCCGAGCATACACCCACCCAACCGGGCACACACAAATCCATACGGGCACACACCCAACTTGGATAAAAACGTTACAACATGCATTTCTAGCCCCAAAACAAGTTAAAACATTTAAAACGGGGATTTGGAACTCACCACTTGAATCTTTTGAGTAAGACTTCTTCAAACACGAATACACTTGGAGTTCGAAAACCTAAACAAACCAAAAATACACAACTGAACACAAACAAACACATAAGCACATACCGAGGCTGAAAATCAACCATAACAACCCATAACACTAGAAAATCAACCTTAAATTGGATCTTCTCTTCTTCCTCTCTCTAGAAACTAGGAGAACTCCTCTTTCTCTCTCTAAAATGTTTGAATAAAAATGGTACATAGGTTATGGGCGCCAATGTTCAACTTTTGTTCTAAATATTATACTAAAGTTTGCCCCTTATGTACTTTTAACCCCTCATCATGGTTATTTGGCTTTTCTTTATTTTTTTCATTTTTTAAAATATTCAGATACGGCATCAACTTGTTATGATTCCTTAACATAGGATCTGCAACTCACACCCGACCATAAATATCATTGGAGATGTTGACATAGGGGTTAGAACAGGAGGATAAACCATGACAAAAATGTTTTTGTATACTCATGTTTCTGTCCCATATAGAGGCCAAGAAAGTATCTGCTTTAGTTATAAGATTCCAACTGGTATCAAAGTATAACAGGTAGTAGTGATAGTATATATATAATTTCTCATTGTAACTCTTGTCATGCTCGTAAGAATCTTGTAAAACATAGAGTTGAGGAGTAATAATATAGTACCTTGAAAATTATTTATGTGTGTTCTTGAGTAACGTAGTATATTATAATCAACTCTTTGTGATTTTGCTTCATCATACCGTGTGAGTATAAGTAAGTTTGAGAGAAAACCAAGAGTTTAGTGACATACATTGATCATGCATCTCCCTCACCATGTTCAGGAGGTCCATATGGAAAAGGCTCTCACTTTTGTAAGTGATTATATCTTTATAACCTTAACATGGCAACCTGTAAGGCCCCGTTTCCGGAAACCACACAGTTGGTCAATCACAGTAGTTAAAACATTAAACATTATAATTATACAAACTTAAGCAGTGGAAATAATTTATCAAAAACCAGAACCATTGTTATTGAGCAATACACCATCGTTTAACTGATTACAAAAGATTTGTTTTACTGCATTACAAAACAACAACAACATAAAATACGAATGGATGTCAGTCTTCCTAGCCGAGTAGCTTCACCCTCGTGCAATCCTCAGCAATAATTACCTGCCAACTGAAAATGTATAAAAGTCAGCGTTGCTGAGTGAGCTCTAGTTTTATAAGTAATAAAATACTTTCTATATGTTGTATAAGAAAATACTCTTTTCTGTAAAATACAACTCTGTATTGTATATGCGAGCACGCATCAACTATATGAACAAGTATTGTTCGCTCTCTTTATCGTATGTCTTGTCTGTTCTGTAAACTTTTATCTTTATGTTTCACTTTCTATATGGACCGGTGAGCAATACCCCAACTATATGCGCGATGGAAAATGGGTGATGGGGCATCTATATCCTTCGAAATGTTCAACTGTATCCCTCCAAAGGGTCAATTGTATCCCCCGAAAGGATTCTGTGTACTATGTGCAAGGCCAACCCAATCACCAAGGCACACTGCAAAGGTCCTGCCAATCTCAATTGATTGACCCTGTGTGCATAATAGGGTAGCTAACCCGCAGCACAGTTGAGATAACGACAACATGGTCATGTACCTCCTGTACGCTTGCAAGACTTGTTAGCATTTTCATTAATGTTCCTCTTCTTTTCTTTATTGCTCTTTCACTTTATTATTACGATATACTTTACGTTACGATAATAACATACCACGTAAAGTCACATACTATAAGTAATAATAATAGCAATAACCATAATAAGGAACAATCATAAGTAATCATATCATGCATGATACATCATCATTAATAAGCCCTTAGTCAACCTCGGTCAAAACCCTAAAGCATAGACTCCTAGAAAATTTATGTAAAAATTTATAAGTGCTTAGGCGCATGGGAACTATTTGGGCGCATGAGCCCTGTTCGGGCGTTTCATCACTATATAGGTGCATCGGCAACACTTAAGCATTTTTCACTTTAGGCGTATCAACTATTCAAGCGCATGGGCACTACTTGTGCGTATGGACACTTAGACGCCTGAGTAATTAGGACGCATGGACACTTAGGCGCATGAGCCACTTGGGCGCATGGGCACTATTGGGGCGTATGGCCCTACACTTAATCGTCCGGCTAACATTTCTAGGCGCATGGGCCACTGTTCAGGTGCATGGCCACTGTTCAGGCGCATGGGCCACTGTTTAGGTGCATGGGCTGTACTTAAACATATCTAAGGTAATCTTAGGCGCATGGGCTACTATGTAGGCGCATGGATTACACTTAGTTAATTTCTAAAGCATTTTCAGGAGCATGAGCCTTATCTAGGTGCATGGACCTTCTGTTCAACATGTTTCCGGTATGTTTTCAACCCAATCATCAAATCCGTCTTTTCAAAGCATAATGTAGCTATTCTGAACATGAAAAAACTATGAGCATTCATGAATCACATTCAATCATGCACAATACATACTGGCATACATACTCAAACATTGGAAAACCATTTAAATACATTTTCGGCCCCAAAGATGTTAGAAAACAAGTAAAAACCGGCGTCTAGAACTCACCAGGTGCAACTTGGGTGTTCTTCCTTTTTATCCGCTTGCAAAGAGTTCAAAACACCTAGAATCAACATCCAAACACACACACACACCCGAGCACAAACACAACCCATAAGCACATAAACACATAACCAGGATAAAACCCGTCATAAACACATAAAAACAACGAATTCTTACCTTGAATTCGTTCACTTCTTCTTCTTTCACTAGCCGAGTGTTCTCTCCTACTCTCTCTCTCTCTAGAACCGAAGATATGTTGATGTGAAGTGAGGGTGCGCGGCCATGCCCACCTTTACACCAACTTTATCAAAGTTTTGTCCTTTTGGACACTTTGGTTCCTCCACTTGGACCTTATAGCTTTTCTTTCTTTCATTCTTTATATCTTGTCTTTTTTTTAAAATAACTTGGTGTTACAAGTCCACCCCCTTATATAGGTTTCATCCCTAAAACCTGTTATTCCTCAAACAGACGAGGATAATGCTGCCTCATCTCCTCCTCAGTTTCCCACGTAGATTCGGATCCCTTCCTGTGCCTCCACTATACATGCACAAGAGGAACCACTTTATATCTCAACCTCTTCTCTTTACGATCGATGATTGCCACTGGTTGCTCCACATAATTGAGCCTTTCATCAACTTCAATGTCCTCCGATGGAACAATCATGTCTTCATCAGCTAAGCACTTTCTCAAATGAGATACATGGAATGTCGGGTGAATTCCACTTAACTCATCTGGAAACTCCAATCTATAGGCCACCTCTCCTACTTGACCAATGATTCGGAAAGGGCCTATATATCTTGGGCTCAACTTGCCCCGCTTCCTGAATCTGATAATACCCTTCCAGGGTGAGACCTTCAACATAACCCGATCACCCACCTGGACTCAATTGGTCTATGTTGTTTATCGGCGTATGAGTTCTGTCTATCTTGGATGCCTTCATGAAGGCTTTGATCCTCTCAAGCTTCTCAGTCATAGCCTCGATTACCTCGACGCTTCCTAATTCTTTCTGACAATGTCACCCCAACAAAAACGGTGTTCTGTATCTCCTACCGTATAGCATCTCATATGGTGGCATACCAATGCTGGCATGATAGTTGTTGTTGTATGAGAATTCGGCAAACGGTAAGTGGTCGTCCCAACTTCCACCAAAATCGATTACACATGCCTGAAGCATGTCCTCCAACGTTTGAATGGTCCTCTCTGACCGACAATCAGTTTGGGGATGATAAGCCGTGCTAATATGTAACCTCGTCCCCATGGCGTCGTGGAATTTCTTTCAGAATTTAGACGTAAACCGGGTGTCACGATGAGACACAATGGACACCGCTACACCATGACGAGTTACAATATCCTTGATGAACAAGTCAGCCAACATCTCGGATGAATATGTCTCATGGATCGGTAGGAAGTGAGCACTCTTCGTCAAGCGGTCAACAATCACCCAAATGGCACCGTACCCCTTCGGAGTACGTGGTAGCTTTGTAATGAAATCCGTGGTGATGTGCTCCCACTTCCATTCCGGTATATCCAAAGGTTGGATCTTCCCATACGACTTCTGATGTTCCGCCTTCACCTGTAGGCAAGTAAGGCACTTACTCACATACTCCACCACATCACGGTTCATACTCGGCCACCAATAATCTTTCTTCATATTTGATACATCTTTGTGGCACCAGGATGAATGGAGTATCAAGTCTTGTGAGCTTCATCCATAATCCTCACACGTAGATCCCCGAAACGAGGAATCCACACCCGTCCAAATCGAGTTTTAACACCAAGTGTGTTTTCACTCAATTCCCCAACCAGACCTCTCATTCTTTCAGAGTTTAGATGATCTTCTTTTAATACCCATCCAGAAACTCCTTGACTTGCTTCATTACATCAGAGGTCATGATTAGTTGGTACGCTTTCACCTAAATCGGCTCGGGCCTCTCCTTCCGGCTAAGAGCATCGGCCACCACATTGGCTTTGCCTGGATGGTAATGGATCTCGCAATCGTAATCCTTTATAAGCTCCAACCATTGCCTCTGCCTCATGTTCAGATTTTTTCGTCGAAGAAGTTCTTCAAGCTCTTGTGGTCCGTGAAAATGGTGCACTTCGTACCGTACAGATAGCGCCTCCAAATCTTTAGTGCAAAGACCACGGTTGATAGCTCCAGGTCATGAGTTGGATAGTTTACCTCGTGAACTTTCAACTGTCGGGATGCATAGGGTATAACTTTCCCTCTTTGCATTAATACACACCCTGACCCCGAGTAAGAAGCATCTGAATATACCACCAAATCCTTGCTTTCCTTCGGGTAATGACAAGACAGGAGCTTGAGTCAACCTCGCCTTTAACTCCTCGAACACCTGTTCTTGGGCTTGACCCCATATAAACTTTACATCCTTCCGGCTCAACTCGGTCAGGGGAGAAGTGATCTTGGAAAAGTCCTGAATGAACCTTCGATAATACCCTGCCAACCCCAAGAAACTACGAATCTCGGATGGCGTCCTTGGAGACTTCCATTGCATCACGGCCTCCACCTTAGCAGGGTCTACCATAATCCCCTCTGGATTTATCACGTGACCTAAGAATTGAACTTTGCGTAACCAGAACGCGCATTCGGAGAATTTGGCATACAACTTCTCCCTTCATAAGGTCTCTAACACCTCCTGAATGTGGTCAGCATGCTCCTCCTTGCTCTTTGAACAATTCAGGATATTATCAATAAACACAATCACTGATTTATCTAACACTGGCCGACACACTCGATTCATCAAGTCCATAAAAGCAGTTGGTGCATTGGTCAGACCAAATGACATAACAAGGAATTCATAGTGACCGTAGCGCGTGCGAAAAGCTGTCTTAGGGATATCCTGCTCCTTCACCCTCAGCTGATGGTACCGGATCAAAGATCTATCCTTGAAAACCAACTGGCACCTTGGAGCTGATCAAACAAATCATCTATTCTTGGTAGGGGTATCGGTTCTTCACCGTTAACTTGTTCAGCTCTCGGTAGTCAATACACATCTGATACTACCGTCTTTCTTCTTCAGAAACAGGACGGAGCACCCCAAGGAGAGATACTCGGTCTAATGAACCCTTATCGAGCAGCTCTGCAACGTTCCATGAGTTCTTTCATTTTTGTGGAGTTAATCGATACGGTGCTTTGGCAACAGGTTGAGCACCGGGTATCAAGTCAATTTGGAACTCAATCTCGTGATCTGGTGTCACGTCGAGTAAGTCTTCGGGAATATGTCCGGAAAGTCACACACAACTGGTACATCAGGTAGTTGCGGTGTTGGCGCTTCCACATCTTTTACGTAGGCCAAGTAGGCACTACATCCACTCCTCATGCACTTTCCCGCCACCGCCATGGAAATCACTTTCGGGATCGTCGTGACGCGATCTCCATAAATTGTAGCCAAGCTCCCATTGGACGAACTAATCAAATCATCTTCTTATGACACGATGTTTTCTTTATAGGTTGCTAACCAGTCCATCCCTAGTACTACATGAAATCCACCTAGGGGTATCACGTGTAACCTAACAGCAAACCTATGACCTTCTAGTTCTATGGCACAGTCCTCTATCACATCAGTAATTCTAGTGGACTTACCAATAGCAATTCTACATTAAATGGTGCACTAACCTTTCTTCTGATAACAGGCAACTTAGCATAGAAGATAGTACAAGTAAAACTCCTACTAGCACCAGAATCAAACAATATAGAGGCACAAGTTTGGTTTACCAGAAACATACCTCACACAACATCGGGATCAGCTCTGGCTTCCTCCCGGGTCATGGTGTAAGCTCTAGCACCTACCCTCTGCCCTCCTTCCTCCGGCTTCTTCTTCTCTGCCCCAGAGCTCTCTGCCCTCGGCTTCTTGCATTCTCTAGCGATGTGGCCAGGCTAACCACACCTGAAGCATACGTTCATCCCCATTCTACACTCACCAGTATGCTCCCTTCCACATTTGTCACACCTCCTCCACCCTGATCCAGATGTGACCACACGTCGATCACCCACCTTTGCCACCTCTTGTTTGGAGCAGTTCTACCACGTCCAAACCGTTTCCCATTCCAGTTCCGACTACCACCATCCTTCTAATCCACCTCAGCCACCCCATCTCACGCTCATCATATAATCTGCCAGCCAAGTGAACTGCCGACCTGAAAGTGCTCGGCCGAGCGGCAATCATATGCCTACAGATATCCGCGCAGCAGCCCCTGGATGTATCTTTTAATCTTTGTGACAATGTTGTCACTTGATTGGGCACCAACCGTGCCATTTAATTTAATTTGGTGGTGTACTGCTGGTGTGTCATCGTTCCCGCCTCCAGCTGCAGGAAGTCTCTTTCTACCTTGTCCATCTCTCTATGAGGACAGAATTCCTCGATCACTAGCTTCTTCAGTTTAGGCCATCTCATTCTTCCAATGGCCCTGCTACCCTCGGCTTGGACAATGTTGTCCCACCAGCAAAAAGCCGAGTCCACAAAGGAGTGGGTAGCGAATTTCACCTTCTGATCCTCACGGCACTCACTGATATCGAGGACAGCCTCCATCTCCCTTACCACCGGTGAGCAGCTGCTGCAGTGCCATTTCCATCGAAAGTAGGGGACTTGCATCTCATAAACGCCCCATAGTTACAACCTCGGGTTGCGTCCGGCGCGGGCTCCTCTTCTTCCTCCTCCTCATCATCAGAGAGAACTATTTCCAGCTCTGCTTGATCCCATCCTCCCGAGGACCGGTTTCTTTCCTTTCTTTCCCATCCCTTACGGCCTTGATCACTTCAGTCACCACAGACAGTAGAATCGTCTGCATGACCTGGTGAACCTCTTCCACCACAGCTTCCTTTACTGAGGCTCTCAGATTGGCACTCTCGTCGCCACCCTCCGGATAAGGGGTCTCTCGTTCTTTATGAACCGCTTTCTCGACTCTGGGCCTCCCTCTCTTGGGTCGCGGAGCAGCACCGTGACCTCCACCACAAGAGGCTTTTCATGATCTACCGCCAGCCATCCTCTAAATGCACACTATAAGATTCAAACACTAACGCAGTCATTCAAGGTAACACTCAGTTTATGTCAAGTATAGTAAGTCCCTAAATACAGTGGCTAGTTGTGATTAGCCACTTACTTTACTCTTCATACCCCAAGCATTTTCTATCCTGACCTAATCAGTATCTAACTCTATAAAGAGCACATAATCAAATAACATGCGCACATAATACCAGTTAACATTAAGAAAAGACATACCTGATGGCACGTAGCTACTCGGGCTGACATCCCTCCATTTGTCCCATTTTCAGTTTAAGTTTAGGTTTTAAAAGTTTATTTAACTCAATTCTCTTAAACTTTGGCTCTGATACCAACTTGTAAGGCCTCGATCTTGGAAACCTCATAGTTGGTCAATCACAGCAGTTAAAACATTAAACATTATAATTATACAAACTTAAATAGCGGAAATAATTTATCAAAAACCATTCATTTCATTTAAACCATTGTTGTTGAGCAATACATCATCGTTTAACTTATTACAAAAGAAATTGTTTTACTGCATTACAAAACAATAGCAACATAAAATAAGAACGGGTGTCAGTCTTTCCCTGCCGAGTGGCTTCACCCTCGTGCCATCCTCAGCAATAATTACCTGCCAACTGAAAATGTATAAAAGTCAGCGTTGCTGAGTGGGCTCTAGTTTTATAAGTAATAAAATACTTTCTATATGTTGTATAAGAAAATACTCTTTTCTGTAAAATACAACTTTGTACTGTATATGCGAGCACGCATCAACTATATGAACAAGTATTGTTCGTTCTCTTTACTGTATGCCTTGTCTGTTCTGTAAACTTTTATCTTTATGTTTCACTTTCTGTGTGGACCAGTGAGCAATACCCCAACTATATGCGCGATGGAAAACCGGTGATGGGCCATTTATATCCCTCGAAAGGGTCAACAGTATCCCTCGAAAGGGTCAACTGTATACCTCGAAAGGGTCAACTGTATCCCCCGAAAGGGTTCTGTGTACTATGTAGAAGGCCAACCCAATCACCCAGAACACGCTGCAAAGGTCCTGCCAATCTCAATTGATTGACTCTGTGTGCTTAATTGGGTAGCCAACCCGCAGCACAGTTGAGCTAATGACAACATGGTGGTGTACCTCCTGTAAGCTTGCAAGACTTGTTAACATTTTCATTAATGTTCCTCTCCTTTTCATTATTGCTCTTTCACTTTATTATTATGATATTCTTTACGTTACCATAATAAAATACCACGTAAAGTCACATACTATAAGTAGTAATAATAATAGTCATAACCATAATAAGGAACAATCATAAGTAATCATATCGTGCATGAAACATCATCATTAATAAGCACTTAGTCAACCTCGGTGAAAACCTTAAAGCACAGACTCCCAGAAAATTTCTGTAAAAATTTGTAAGTGCTTAGCCGCATGGGAACTATTTGGGCGCATGAGCCCTGTTCGAGCGTTTCATCACTATATAGGCGCATCAGCCAACACTTAAGCATTTTTCACTTTAGGCGCATGAACTATTCAGGCGCATGGGCACTACTTGTGCGTATGAACACTTAGACGCCTGAGTAATTCGGACGCATGGACACTTAGGCGCATGAGCCACTTGGGCTAATGGGCACTATTGGGGCGCATGGCCCTACACTTAGTCGTCCGGCTAACATTCTAGGCGCATGGGCCACTGTTCAGGTGCATGGGCCACTGTTCAGGTGCATGGGCCACTGTTCTGGCGCATGGGCTGTACTTAAACATTTCCAAGGTAATCTTAGGTGCATGGGCTACTGCTTAGCTGGATGGATTACACTTAATTCTTTTCTAAGGCATTTTCAGGCGCATGAGCCTTATCTGGGCGCATGAGCCTTATCTGGGCGCATGGACCTTCTATTCAACATGTTTCTAGTATGTTTTCAACTCAATCATCAAATCCATTTGTTCAAAGCTTAATGTGGCTATTCTAAACATGAACACCCTATGAGCATTCAAGAATCACATTCAATCATGCACAGTACATACGGGCATACATACTCAAACATTGGAAAATCATTTAAATACATTTTCAGCCCCAAAGATGTTTGAAACAAGTAAAAACCAGGGTCTAGAACTCACCTGGTGCAACTTGGGTGTTCTTCCTTTTTACCCGCTTGCAAAGAGTTCAAAACACCTAGAAACAACATCCAAAAACACAGACACCCAAGCACAAAGACAACCCATAAGCACATAAACACATACCCGGGATAAAACCCGTCATAAACACATAAAAACCATGAATTCTTACCTTGAATTCGTTCACTTCTTCTTCTTTCACTAGCCGAGAGTTCTCTCCTGCTCTCTCTCTCTAGAACCGAAGATATGTTGATGTGAAGTGAGGGTGGGCGGCCATGCCCACCTTTACACCAAGTTTATCAAAGTTTTGTCCTTTTGGACACTTTTGGTCCCTCCACTTGGACCTTATAGCTTTTCTTTCTTTCATTCTTTATATCTTGTCTATTTTTTAAAAAATAACCGGGTGTTACACAACCCAGCATATTGACACTTTAATTGAAGTTTTCATGGTGTAGTGGAAATCTAGCAGCTAAGAACTTAGCATTAGTGATAAGGAAGAAGACTTTAGTCCTATTGACTAAAACTAAAGGTGCACATATTGACTAAAACTTGGACCTATTTAGTCTTAAAGGTTAATCACCTGGAATCTCAGGTGACTACCTTACAAAACAAGTTCATGGACCACTAACTTAAGATCATAGATCTCAAGGGCAAGTTAGCTAAGAGACCACTCAGGAGGACTCAACCATGGCCACAAGAACCTGTGGATATGGTGGATGTAACCTCTAGCTCACCTAGGCAAGAGGATGATGCTACCAAAAAAGGGGAGAATGTCCTACCTGTATTCTTAGAACGTTGGATTTCTTCTCAAAGTATGGATGTAGAGGATTTTCACCCTCCTTTACAATTATCGATGCTCATCAACCTTCTCAAGTCTATATTGATGTGGACTCACTCATACAAAGTCTGTTTGAGGTGGATATTCCAAGGACTATGCCTACCCCACCCTATGATGCTGAAAATGATTTACTAGGGTGGAGGTATGATTTTGACAGAAGAGCCTTGATACTCTATAGACTTTAGGGATGACAAAAAGTATTTAATTTTCAGATCCTGAAGTACTATGAGACTCTAATTCTAGTTCACATGTCACTTGCCAACCCAAGTCAAAACAGGCAAGTTAATAGACTAGCTGAGAGGATCCAAGACAAGATTGGTGAAGAGTTCTGATTAAGAAGATTACAATGGCTAACAAGGCTAACATGTAATATAATTGGTCAACTGCATGTTGAGATGGACCCTAACATTAGCTTTGATGGGAAAACCTTGACTGAAGGCCTAGTGATAGAACTTGTGAACCTTGAGATACGAACTACATGAACATCCTCCACCCTCAATGAACCACCAATGGTGAAGGTGTTTGTAACCTCTCTCTAGGTAGAGCTTAAGTGATAAACCAAGCAATAAAGGCTAGAGCTCTCTCCATCCTAAGTCAACAAATCTTGGGAGTGAAAAAAGGAAAAGGAAGTTGACTCCTAAGGAGATTAAGGAAGAGGAAAGGGAGAGGAAGAGGAAGCTAAGGGGAGAGAGTTCACGCGGGTCCCTCGGCTTCATGGAAGCTGCAATCAGGGCTGCCCTTGGCCGAACACTCAACATGATGTGGTAAAGGCAGCCAAATTTGTAACACCCCAAATAATGTCTAAGCGAGCCAAATAATAATAATGGGCATAGACAACATCATTTAATGAAAATAAGACGGGTATGGGTTATAGACGGAGTAGACCTTGCGGGTTATGTGTTTGGCAAGATTAAGGTCTCGGGAATGCCTGGTATATATAAACGGATCAGCTTGAGCAGCTCTCATTTGTAACTCAACACTCTAGTTCTAAAGAGAGAGAGTAGAGAGAGAAAGTAGAGAGAATTGAAGATTCAAGGCTCGGTTGATCTCGGGATTGAAGATTAGTGTTTGTGGGTATCCAAACAACAAGAAAACACCAAGAATCCAGGTAAGAAACATCATTCAATCGTTGCTTTTGATGTAAACCCGAATCTAGGGTTTGGGTTTTAAAACTAGCAAAGAATCACCCAAAACATATGTTTTTGTGCAAGAAAACATGTAGCAAGCTTAGATAAAGCTTATTGGGTGATAAACAAAGGTTTTGGATGTAAAAGATTGAAGTTTTGGGTCAAAAATGGGTTGTTCATAATTTTCAACCCGTTCAGCAAAATTGGGCATTCATCCAGCGAAATTAGGTACTCGTCTAGCGAAACTATGGATCTTCCTACGAAACTATAGTTTTGCAGGTAGTTTCGCAGACATGGTTATCCAACGAAAGTTGGACGAAACTCGCAACGAAGATGCCAGTGAAACTGCCAGCGAAGATGCCCGCGAAACTGCCAGCGAAGATGCCCGCAAAACTGCCAGCGAAACTGCCAGAGAAACTAGCAGCAAAACTACTGGCGAAACTAGCAGCAAAATTGCTAGTCTCGCAGCGAAATTAGCAGCGAAATTAGACAGAAATTAACTCATTTGTGTGTTAACTTATCTGCAGGCTATGCAGTGCAACCCTTGCTTTGTAAGCTTGATTTAGAAGCTACTCATCGAGTATAGGTGAATTCTAGATCCCCTATTTTAATGGTTTTGAACTAGTGTAGCGCTGGAAATGCATACTAAATATATGTTTTAGATGACCAAAATCTAAAATGCATACTAAATTTATGTTTTAGATGACCCAAATTTTAAGAGGTTTTAACAGCACGGCCCTAGCCAGGGGCGTTGCCCATTGGACCCCACTAGGGGCTGTTGCCCCTAGGACCCCGCTATCAGGGGCTGCCGCCCCCGAATCCCCACTGTCCCATGGCGGGTTAGTTATGTTTGATGATGATTTATGCTTGATATGCATATCCTTATGTATGTGAATGTGCGATTCATGATTTTTAAGATGACATATGATTGATGCTATGTATGTTGATGCTGATGTATGTTGATTATGTATGTTATGTATGATATGTTTTGCTTATGTTCCTTATAACATATGATGACGTGACTTTACGTGGTGTGATGTTGATAATGAACGTGAAATATTATCTTAACGAAGTGAAAGATTTAAGATAATGAAAGTAGAATATAATGAAGAAACAAATGAAAAGGCTTGCAAGAAATGAAAGGAGGTTCACAACTCAATGAGAGTTCTTAGCTCAACTGTGTGTGTCTACAGCGTGCAATTTTGGCTAACTCATAAGGGTTGATACACATAGTAAGAGTTCAGTCTTGGTGACTACTCCAATACGTGCGATTTCCTAATTACTGTATATTATACAACGTGCGATCTTGGCTAATCCATAAGAGTTTACACACACAGGGGGAGTCTGTCCTAGTGACCACTCCATAAGTGTGATATGGGGTCCTTGTCACTTAACCCTAGATGAATTGCTTGGTTCTCTAAAGGGGGGTTAAGTACATGATAGGACCCAGATAGAAGTGAAAGATAATAAATGTACGAAAAGTGCCAGAAGTATGAAATATGCGAAACGTGCGAAATGTACGAAATGAACGATGATGAAGATAATAATGATTACCTTGATGTATGTACGATGTGTGATCACGTGCGACAGTAATGAAAATGTTTTAAGGAATGGAAGGTAATGCAATGTTTTTATAAAACTAGAACTCATTGAGCAACACTCACTTTTTATGCATTTTCCAGTTGGCTTGTGAGCATTGCTGAGGATGGCACGGGGCAGTTACTTGGTATTTTTTAATGGCATTCTTTTGTATAACCTTTTTGCATTATAATACAAATGAACTATATTTTGTAATGAACCATGCATTATTTTGCAAATGTGTTTATTTAAAGGAAATGAAAAGTTTGTTTAAAGTGTTTCCGCTGCATAATATTAATAAAGTTATTGTAATTATATATTTTATGTGCGATAATTGACCAGCTGTGAGCGTCCCTGGAATGGGGCCTTATAAAATTGAATTACTTAGGGACCAAAAACTACAAGATAGATGAACTCATCTCTCTTCCCTTAAAAGTGCTAATTGAACTAGCTGACACTGAGTTGTCAAAGAAAGATGAATAAAGAGACTCTACAAAGATGCTCCTAGTTTTCCCTAGTTCATGAAAGCTTTGAGACAGAGGCTGTGGAAACTAAGCAACAACCACAGGTAGACAAAGAAGTAGATAGATAAAATATGATCAACTACCTGAGTACCACATGCCTTTATTGAGCATCTACATTTCTTCCAACGTAATACGAGTACAAAGATTTTATGTACCTAAAGCAGCTTGAGCAACAAGTAATAGAAGAACAAAAAGCTGTGAAAGGATCGAGATCTAGTTTGATCAATTAGATTGATATTTGAAGTGGAATACCACACGAATTAGACTAAATTATAGCAAGATTAGTATGAATATTCAATTAAACAGTAACGGTTGTAGAGAGAGAGTTTTCTGCAAAAAGAATGTTTTCATTCACGCACAAGCTTCCCGTGCAAGGAAATTAGGTCAACATTCCTTTTATAAGGAATGTGACATTAGCTGACGTCACTTGATAGTGACATCTAACTGATTTATACAAACAACTGAAAGTAAACGAAACTACTGAAGATGTCCACAACAACTGAGGACACCTTCACAAAATGCTAAGTATAAGCTAAAATTACAACTATTGAAGTTATAACATCTCAAGTATAAGAACTTCAGATGTTTTACATAATATAAAACTATTGATTACAAACTACTGAAATGTAAACCATCACAACTACTGAAGAGAACTACTTCAGCTGTTGTGACAACTTCCGAGAACTTGGTCTTCAGACTTTGTCTTCAGCAGTTGTCTTCAGACTTTGTCTTCAGCTGTTGTCTTTAGACTTTGTCTTCAGACTTTGTCTTCAGTGATTGTCTTCAGACTTTGCCTTTAGCTGTTGTCTTCAGACTCTATCTTCAGACTTTGTCTTCAGCTGTTGTCTTCAGCTGTTGTCTTCAGCTGTTGTCTTCAGCTGTTGTCTTCAGACTTTGTCTTCAGCTGTTGTCTTCAGACTTTGTCTTCAGACTTTGTCTTCAGACTTTGTCTTCAGACTTTGTCTTCAGACTTTGTCTTCAGACTTTGTCTTCAGACTTTGTCTTCAGACTTTGTCTTAAGACTTTGTCTTCAGACTTTGTCTTCAGACTTTGTCTTCAGACTTTGTCTTCAGACTTTGTCTTCAGACTTTGTCTTCAGACTTTGTCGTCAGACTTTGTCGTCAGACTTTGTCTTCAAATTTTGTCTTCAGCTGTTGTCTTCAAACTTTGTCTTCAGACTTTATCTTGAGACTTTGTCTTCAGCTGTTTTCTTCAGACTTTATCTTCAGACTTTGTCTTCAGCTATTGTCTTCAGACTTTGTCTTCAGACTTTGTCTTCAAACTTTGTCTTCAGACTTTGTCTTCAGACTTTGTCTTCAGACTTTATCTTCAGACTTTGTCTTCAGCTGTTGTCTTCAGACTTTATCTTCAGACTTTGTCTTTAGTTGTTGTAGACCACTTCAGTTGTTTTGATGTCTGTGGGACTTAAAGGTTTTTCTCATCTGGCTCATTGGTTCTTTTGGTCCAACAAACTCCCCCTAAACCAATGCAGCCAAAACCTTTAAGATTATTTAAATCCCACTTATTGGCAGAAACATAATCTGGATCAATTCAGAAATCTTCAAATTAAGCTCAGGCCAGGGAAGAGGTTTCAGAAGGTTTGATTGGCAAAGGATGAATGGGAACTCTATCTTGGGGAATTGGACACAGAGCTATTACCCCATCCATGAAACCTACTTCCCACTTATTGGCAGAAACATTATCTGGATCAGTTCAGAAATCTTCAAATTAAGCTCAGGCTAGGGAAGAGGTTTCAGAAGGTTTGATTGGCAAAGGATGAATGGGAACTCTGTCTTGGGGAATTGGACACAGAGCTGTTATCCATGAAACCTACTTCCTAATGATAAGTCTGTAAGACTCTCTGACATAGGCCTCAAGGAAAACAACTTGTTCTTCCATTGTGAGTTCTTTAGCTTCACTTTCAAACAAGAACTCAGGCCCATAGTACTCTCATAAGTACTTAATATGCTTTCCATTCTTCAGCTCCACAATCGTTATTTCTCTATATGGAAACTCATCGGGATGAGTGCCTTCAAGCAACAACTGGAGCTCATTTCTTCTTATTTCTTCAAGCTTGTTGTAGATCAACCCCTTCTTTACCATTTTGTTTTCTAGTAAAGATTTGGAGTTATCTTAGACTTGTAAGCTCTCTTGAAGTCATCAAGGATTTCCGAGGGTGACATTACAATGCCCAGCATTATCACAACATCTACAATCTTCTTTACATGGCCATTGTATCTACTTGGAATCTTCTTTTTATAAATTATGTCACTTACTCTGGGATCAGGCCAAATTCTCACTCTCTCTTTCTTATATTGAAATGTAAATCTGAGAGCATACAACCTCTGAGCATGTTTCTTCATAGCTTGTATGGATGAAGACCTAGGAAACTCTTTATCAATCATTCTTAACAGCTGCTCAT
This sequence comes from Flaveria trinervia, assembly GCA_025506515.1. Taxonomy (NCBI): domain Eukaryota; kingdom Viridiplantae; phylum Streptophyta; class Magnoliopsida; order Asterales; family Asteraceae; genus Flaveria; species Flaveria trinervia. The sequence continues at coordinate 11,826,845 of CM046457.1, forward strand.
CATGTTGTTTGTGCCGTTCTTCTTCTTCAAGTTTGACTTTTACCAATTGCCTTTGGAAGTCAGGTGTGATTATTGTTGGTTGACTCCTGGGCTCAGACATCTTTATTTTAAGAACAGCAGAGATTGGCAGACTATCATCCTCATCATCTTCTTCTTCTTTCTTCCATCCTCAACACCCTTCTCTTCCTCTTGGGTGCATCATTGGTAGTGGGTTGAGTAGGTTTCTTGGGTAAAGAAGTTGGTTTTGAGGGTTGTGAGGGTGGTTGTTTTGGTGTAGGAGATTGTGCAGGCTGCTTTAGCATCTTGGTTGTGAGTGAAGCTTTGGATAACTTTGCCTTATCAGACCTTTTCCCAGCACCAGCTTCATCAAGGGCTTCTATGATCAATCCTTTGTTGAATACTTCAGAAGAACAGATTCTGGTGGTTATCTCCAGAATACTATCTCTGGACCATGATTTTACTTCAATGATTGATCTTCCCAGATGTTTTGATATAAATCTTGCCATAGCTTCCAACCTTTCCCTTTCTTTCTCACTCCAACTTGCCCATCTTTGTTCAATCTCTTGAATCTCTAGCCTTTTGATTTCAGAGTCAAGTTTGGCAGTGTCAAATCCTTGTCTGAAAAGTTGATCAATAATCTTATCCATAGATCTGCTATGTTGCTCATCAGCTTCTTTGATTAGGTCTTCTATATTTTTCTCACCTTCAGTCTGTTCAGAGCTTTTCTTTCTCTTGTAGGTGATCATTTCCTTTTCTTTCTTCTCTTTTTCTTCTTCTTCTTCAACTCTCTTTCTTTTTTCAACATTCACTGACTTAGACTCCTCCTTTTTGGTTGCATTGGGTTCAGCGGTGTGAATGTCAGAAAGTCTTTGAGAAACAGCAACATCAACTAAGGATTGAAGATTTGAGGAAAGCCTCTCATCAATGGCTTGATGCACAATGTTTGTGATTATGGAAGTGATTTGAGGTAAGGATGATTGAAAGGCAGCAACCATTAGCTCAGAGGGATTCTGTCCCTGAGAAATGGTGCCTGAATTAGAGGCTGGTGGCAAATTTGTTGGGAGGGGCTCAGTGTTTGCGATAGTTTCAGGAGAAACTGCCATATGTGGGTGAATGTGGCCAAATGGACTTGATTCTTGTGACATTTTGGCAAGAAGTTCTTGTAGTCTGCATACCTCAGTCTCAAGAATGGTGTTGTGGGCTAGAACATCAAAGAAAAAACCCAGGTCATCATCAGTCTTTGCTAAATCATCTGACCTCCTGATAAAATCAAGATGAACATGTGCTGAATGTAGATCAGTATTCACATGTGCCCCTATTTCTTAGATCTACGGACTTCCTGCCTTAGGATGATGTCCTTCATTGGCAGTTGCCTCTGGTGAGGACTTAGAAATGATACCATCTTCATCCTGATCATGTGCTGAAACAGGAGAAGAGGCAGCCTCACCAGATGTTCTAATCTCCTCCTCTACACAGGGAGATTGGAATCTGTAATCCCTATGCTGTGGGTTATCAGCCACATTATAATCCTCTCCCTCAAATATTGAGGTTTGCCCAGTGGTAATAGGTTTCTGGGGAGGGGTAGAGGAATGTAGTTGAGTCAGCACTTGTGCATTAACCACAGTTGGGCTTGTAGGGGTGGCTTCAGTGGGAGATAGGTGTGAAGAGGATTGCACCTAGGGCGAATGGTGCTTTTCAATGGCAATCTTCTTAAGTGAGAGAGATTCCAGTAATGTGGTTTCCCCATTTTTGGTTGCATCAGGATCCTGTTGAGAGGATACCTGAGCAGTTTCAGCTGGTAGAGTCTTGGAAACTACAGGGGGATTACGACCCATAGTTTCATCCTGCCTTAGTGTTGCAGGGGCATCATCAGGGGACTCAACTCCCTGAGTATGTTTGGGATTATGGAAGTGATTTGGCTCTGATACCATTTGAAAGGATCGAGATCTAGTTTGATCAATCAGATTGATGTTTGCAGCGGAATAGCACACGAATTAGACTAAATTATAGCAAGAGTAATATGAATATTCAATCAAACAATAACGGTTATAGAGAGAGTTTTCTGCAAAAAGAATGTTTTCATTCACGCACAAGCTTTCCGTGCAAGGAAATTAGGTCAACATTCCTTTTATAAGAAATGTGACATCAGCTGGCATCACTTGATAGTGACATCTAACTGATTTATACAAACAACTGAAAGTAAACAAAACTACTGAAAATGTCCACAACAACTGAGGACACCTTCACAAAAAGCTAAGTATAAGCTAACATTACAACTACTGAAGTTATAACATCTGAAGTATAAGAACTTCAGATGTTTTACATAATATAAAACTACTGATTACAAACTACTGAAATGTAAGCCATCACAACTACTAAAGAGAACTACTTCAGCTCTTGTGACAACTTCTGAGAACTTGGTCTTCAGACTTTGTCTTCAGCAGTTGCCTTCAGACTTTGTCTTCAGCTGTTGTCTTCAGACTTTGTCTTCAGCTGTTGTCTTGAGACTTTGTCTTCAGTTGTTGTCTTCAGACTTTGTCTCCAGCTGTTGTCTTCAGACTTTGTCTTCAGATTTGGTCTTCAGTTGTTGTCATCAAACTTTGTCTTTAGACTTTATCTTCAGACTTTGTCTTCAGCTGTTGTCTTCAGAGTTTGTCTTCAAACTTTATCTTCAGACTTTGTCTTCAGACTTTATCCTCAGACTTTGTCTTCAGCTGTTGTCTTCAGACTTTGTCTTCATACTTTATCTTAAGACTTTGTCTTCAGCTGTTTTAGACGACTTTAGTTCTTTTGATGTTTGTGGGACATAAAGCTTTTTCTGATCTGGCTCATTGGTTCTTTTGGTCCAACAAGCTGCTAAGAGGAAAATGACGGAATAAGCTGCAAAGTCAAGGGCCATAATCTAAAAGAGTCTAAAGAAATCTACTGATAGGTAGAGGATGATGAGCTTCTTAAAGTGGTATGGATTCTCTAGAAGGAGGCTTGGTTCAATGCCTCTATCCATCATGGATGAGCATATTAGAGTGACCAAGCAGAAGGTTAAAAAAGGTGAGCTCATTGACTTGAATTCTCCATCAAGTCAGGCAGCACCTAAAGTTGAGCTCAAGGATGAACCACAAGAGACAACACAACCTGAACCTAGTGATGGACCACAAACAACTTAATCTTCTAATCCATAGCAGGGTCCTAATCCTTATCCTTTTAAACCTATAAAGGAAATGGACCCACCTGAGAAAAACATACAAGAACAATCTAGTGCTGAACAACAATCTACTTAGTTGAAATCAGGAAAGAGGATGATAAGGATGGGCATGAATAAGGAAAACACAAAGAAGAATTTCAAGGAATCCACGTCTACACCTCAGGATGAGTTAGAGCATCCTAAGGTACTCAAGAAGAGGATGCTCAACCAAGTCTAATAAATGTAAAGGCTCATGCTATTAGGAGACCTATCTTGTAATAGGACCTTTGCTGCTAGTCCGACAGATGTATGTCATTAGAGATCAAGGAGGTCAAGATGTCTTATTTTAGCAAGACATACTTGCTATTCCTCTGTATGATCTCTATGAAATGAGAAGATACTTTAAGAGTCTAAGGGATCCTGACCAACTGATGAAGAAAAAAATGCTCTTGATCCTAATGAGGATCATCAATAGATGAGCAATCTCTTTCGTTTTGGTAGCATCAGCCTAGGCAAAGTTTGTAAAGCTTACACTTAAAGGTTGTTGCAACAAAGAAACCAAGGAGCTCTCAGCATGCATGTGGGAAGTATAGAGTAAAATTACTTTGGATGTTTTCTAAAACTCAATGAAAATAACGTATGTGTAAAAAATGATCAAAACTTCGAAACCAAAGATGAAGTCTTATGAAGCTTTAGAGACAAAGTCTTCCGAAGCCAAATTCTTATGTCTTCCGAAGACAGAGAACACATGCTTTCTCTAATCACCTTTTGACAAAAGCTACGCAACTATCCACTACCACCTCTAAAGACTCACCAACTTAGAAAAGTTGGTGAACAGTTCCATACTTTTGTCAACTATAGATAAAAATCATTATTCTGCAAATTTCTACTTTTGTACCTTTTATCCTTTTTTGTAATATATTAGGATGTGAGCTATGACATGTCATAGTTATAAGTCAAAAGACAATCTGGGTCTTGACTATACATTGATCTTGTTGTCTAGATTAGTGTTTTCAACTGGCTTTCAAAGTATAGCCAAGTGTAAGATAAAGTATAAAGTGTCTCAAGTACCTATATTTTTTATAATTTGATATACTTATAATAAAACTTAAGAGCAATATACAATATTTTTAAAATCAAAATATTATCATGTTGGTGTTCTTGTTTCTTCTCATTCTTACTTGTGTTCTTACTATCATCAACCTAAACCTAGTTCCCTATTTGATCTGTTAAGGGTTTCAAGTCTCTCCTCATTGTAAAACTAATTGTATTAACCCCCTTTAGCGGTCCTACAATGCATATCCAAAATATATGTATATTGTCTATTGGACTCCTTAAAAAATACATTAATAAGATATGACAAATCTAGGTTTTAAAAGTAAACACTCTTTTGTAGTGAAATCTATGAAATAATTCTTATCAGAGAAACACTTTTGAGATTGTATATGAGTTCTTTGACATAGCTCATATCTTCAAACCATCACACTCTATTTGTCATAGTTCCATTCTTTATGATCTTTCATCTTTTATATATAGCAAAGATAACATAATTAACATTGACTTTAAGTTTTGTGAAATGTTGTACATTTTCCTTTGAGTTTTTTTTGTTCATGTCTTGAATTCCGATTATTTTATCAACATTCTTCATATTATCCATAATAATTTTTTTTCTAATTTGTTCTTTTTCCGTTTGAATATTGTTTCGAAAAATAGACTTCTTCTATTGTTAAAAACTGATATATGTAACACATGCTTTTGGAATGCACTATAGTTAGACTTTGTTTTCAAAGGATTATTACTACTTACAAAAATAATATTTTTTTATTATTTGAAATAGAATTATGAACTTATTGTTGACTTGGTGATTTATGTCGATCAATATAGTATCTTGTCATGTGATTTGGCTTTTCACATATAAAGCAATTTATATTAGGTGTGAACCAATGATGATCTAAATAAATAGATATCATCTTTTATGATTAAGTCATATGATAAGATGTGGGTTTGTCATTTGGAACATCATTCCTATGTGATTAACTCATTATCGTCTAATGGTCAAACTGTTTATGACAACCATCAAAGATGTCATTCAATTCAGCTTTAGTATATCATTAGCTCTATATGATTATTTAATAGACACTTTGTTATCCTTTTGAATTTTAGCTTGTTTGATATGATCTTTATTTTGCAAGACTTGACCATTTTTCTATTAACACAGATCTTTTGTCCATGAGATAAGATATTTTTTCTCTAAATCTCTGTGGGAGAGTTACTGGAAATTGACCAATCTTTGTAACCCGTATGCTATACACATCTTGTTTCACAGAATTAGTTTTATAAGAAAGTTTATCTATAAAGAATCAAGTGTTCAAAATATAAAATGTATTACCTAGGTTTGGCAAAATGGGTAGGTTGGGTTAGGTATCAGGTTGGAATGGGTTTTGGTTAGGACGAGTTTTGGTTAGGACAGGTTTCGGTTAGAATCAGGTTTAGAATAGGTTCGAGTCAGGATGAATCGGTTCAGGACAAGTCAAATCCAAAAATATCAAAATTCTCAATTTTCTAACACAAACCTTAAAAAACATATCAACTAAAAATAAAAGTTGTTTTAAAAATTAATTTAACGTTTAAAACATCGATATAAACAAGTACATCTAGAGTGCTTTAAAAATAGGATGCATTCCTTCATAATTTAAGCTTCTATTAAAATTGATATGGTTTAAACAAAAAATAAATTGAACTAGATGTGTAGAACTAGTCACCTACCACAACATTCCATTACCTACCATAACACTTCAAATCACAATTAAAAGATCATAGACAAAGAAGAAAGATGAAGCACAGTCTGAACTATTAATAATAACTTTAAATCTTTTTGTCAATGCCCCGATCTACTAAAATATTATTCAAGTACTCTACTAAAATGAATTCCCTATATAGAGGCGGTATATATCGAAAGTTCAACACTTTTTTCCTCAAAACTCAATTCTTATCAACATAGTAAGCCGTTAGTGCCATAAATCCATGTGTTGTGATAGAACTCCATAAATCAGAAGTCAGACATATTCTGCATGTTACTTTGTGTAACTCATCTTTGATAATCACTTTCTCTCTATAATAAATTTTTAAGATATTTGACTTTGTAGTGTTTTTTGTTATGGGATTCGTATCACGATGTAAAAAGTTAAGCAAATCTCTTGTTGCCTCTGTTCAACACAACTAAATGGGTTTTTATGTTTGATGATCGAATATGCTATTTTCTCTCGTACATTACTTGATCTATAGGGACATGTTTTTTTGGTTGACTAGGTTCGTCAAGATCAAAACACTTCGAAATACGTCACTTCATGTTAGATGTCTCTGATTTTGGATTAGCACTACACCCTTTTTTCATAGCTAATATAAATTGGCTTTTATCCCCGTCAACTCCAACCGGTATTTTTTTAAAATAATCCCAAACTATAGAATGTTTCTTACACGAACTAAAAGAAATTACTTCATCATCAAAATCAGTGTTATTTGACATATTTGATGTCTTCTACAAATAAACAAGAATTAGAGTATAAAACTCAATAACTTCTATAGTTGTAATTAGTTGCAAGTTAATTACTTTATTTTTCTAATTCTATGTCCATATTAATATACACCTAAATCAACCTTTCTTTTACATATTTTCAAACAACTAGACATTTTCCTTGATTCAATTAAATGTAATAGAGTTGAGTCAAAGGATTATCAACTACAATAGTGATTGAAAATATTTGAGTTGACATAGCATTCCTTCACCTACTCAACTAACCACAACGCATTTCTTAAACCAACAACTATTATTAATCTTTTTGGACTTTACAATGCTTTTTTGATACAATTATTTGATTTAAGTATAGCCTAGAACACAGGATAGAATATTTTCAAAACAGAAAGTCAATTCATATATACTTATTTACATATTTGAATTGTTTCCTTGATTTAGACAAAGGAACAGTTTCCTTAATTCAAAACTCATATGTATAAATTAAGCAATCAGATCAAGAATCAAAAACAAAATTAATAACTATAGTCAAATTGAAAACTATGATGGTGATTGGAGTAAAAAACAATACATCAAGACCCACCACATTTCACTAACTCACACATTAACAATTAACATCTATAAAATATAAATCAAAATAACAATGAAAGAATAACTATAAATTGAAAGAAAAACCTTACAAATTTGGAGATGGTGATGGGCTGTGAACACAAATCGATGTTGATGAGGATGGCGATGGCGATCTGGCTTTTGAAGAATCTACAATGATGAATAAAACTTCTTTAGATCTTGCTTCTTGCGATGGTGAATTGGGGAATGCTGATGGTCAATTGCAATGGTGAATTGGGGAAGGCTGATGCTTCTTGTGACGGAAAGATGGGCAATGCTGATTGTATTGCTTTGATTATGTTCAACCCATCCTGGCCTGCTTTTTATTTGTTCTAGCCCATTCTAACCCACTAGAATATTTAATTCTTACTTTTTCAGCCCATTAAAATTCACTAGTAAATTTTTATAGTCCAACATAACCCAGTATATCTCAATATTGACACATAATAACCCAAAAGTTAAGACATGGGCCATTACATGCCAGGCCCAATATTAACTTCATTGTCAATTGTACACTTAGAAACAAATCTTTTCTTGAAATATGTTGAGATTTTCAAAAACAAAAACCTTTCATCCACAAACTTGAAGGTTCCCACATGTGAACATAGAGTTTTCACAAAAAACAATTTGAAATATATAATTTTTCACGCGAGAACATGTGTGTAGTATATATGGATGTTTGCTTTGATAATTGAAACACTTAGAAAATTTTAGTTTTGTAATGCTTATGCAATAGTAGAAATACATGTGAATAGTTATTTATGTTGTTATAAATTTGATTTTGTGTCTTGTGTGAGCTTGTAACTATTCCAATCATCATATATTCTATGTTTGATGGATTTAGATAGATCTACATCTGAATTTTCTCATTATTATAATCGGTTCACAATATACTTATTCTTGATTGATTTTGGTTAGAATTAAAGCTTGTTATTGAAGAATATACAAGAATTAAAGATCATTATATGGTGACAATGAATTTTGATTGAATTATTAGTGAGAGTAAGGCTGTTGGAATGCTATAAAATTTGTGGTATTGAATCTAGGAAGAATTGAATTGTAATACGGAGTAACCACAACAAATTAGACAAAATTAAGTTCACATTTGAACCTAACTAACCTTAATTAAGCTGTAATACTATTTCTAGACATTTTAGAATGGAGAAAATTGAAAAGTTGTACAAACAAACTTGTGCATAATGTTGAATAGAAGCCAAAAGTGGGAGTTTTCACACAAAAAGTACTAACATCACAAAAGACAATTAATTTGGGCAAGTTTTAGGCTCGAGAAGTTTCACATTTCGAAGAGGATTATTTTGCAAGTTCTCACGCGAATAGTAAATTTTTGGCCTGAGAAGTCTTACAAAAGTTTGTAAATTATATAAAACATATAATGTTTAATTCCGAATTCAAAATCGGCTATAAATTCTGACATCAATAACATCACTCCTTCACTAAATTTAGACACTAAGATTAGCATGAGTACCAAATATCCTAGACTACTAAATGAAGATGACTATGCTCAATGGGCTTATCTGTTTTAAAATCATGATGTTTACTTTAAACCCCGTATGTGGAGGTCAATCAAGTATGGAACTTACATACCAATGTAAAAATATGAGAAGAATAAAATGGTTTAAAAGCCCATATGTAGAAATGACTGCAAATCATCTTCATTCAATGGGTCCTAAAGCTACAGCATTGTAGGCCAAAATGGCCAAAAGACAAAACTACTACATCAACTACACACAAATGTGTCAACAACTGCGATCGGGTGTTCTTATCATTCCACTACTAGAAAAACTCCAATAGATGACGCGCAATGCGCGTCAAGGAAGGGGTAGTCATAAATTAAACATGACACGCAAAAGATACACGCATTTAATGACGGGCAATAGATGACGCGTATTGTGCGTCAATGAATCAAAACTATGTATCAATTTACTAGCAATATGAATCTGAAGTTTAAATCTAAGCTAAAGGGAAGCAAAACTATGTACCAATTAACTTACAATATGAACCAAAAGATTAAAATCTAAGCTAACTATTTTGGGACTGAAATCTGGTAATAATATACATGTTTAATTCAATTTTTTGTCAATTGGTTGATAGAATGTTTGTTATTGGTCGGGGGTCAATAATGGTCTAAAATTGAGGTTTGGGATGTAAAGGGATAAGATTGAGAATCCAGACATCTTGACGTCAGAAAAATAGGACGTTATATACTATCACACCCTCAAAATCCACTTTCGGAGTTTTACCGCGAGGCGTGTGAACAAACCAGGATCACAGTCAATAGTTACTCAGAATGACTCTAAATGCCATAATTTAAACAAAATCAACCAAAATACAAACTTTAAACAATGCGGAAGCATTTTTGAAAACAACCCAAGTCAATAAAGTATAACTATGGCAAAACAAGTGCCAACCCAAAAGAGTAAACTATAATTGTTAAAATGTCAAATTGTCTTGAAGCATCGTGTCTTAAAATGCAATGAACCGTGCAGTGCTCCTATGGCAAGCAAGCTAAGGACCTGAGAAAAGCATACTAAAATGTCAACACATAGGTTGGTGAGTTCAAGAGTTTGAGTTCAATAAACATATAAACAGTTGTGATATATATAACCAGTGTATGGTAATAGATAACTAGTCTATTATCAGTAAATATTAATACATAGTGATTTTGCAATTGAAGCTGACTGTGATAGTTGTTGCCTCCTGTCACGACTTACCATGTCGTGACCATGTTCAATAGGACAAATTGCACACGGTTGACCTCGAGTCACACAGGTGGGGCTCGTCAGACCCAGTAGTACTACCCAAGTTTCCCCCGCTATTAAATATTAACAATTCAAAAGTGTGAGGACTTTTCCCATGGTAAACAGCACTATATTAATATTATACACAACTTAAATAATAAAAGCGTTCGTATAAATACCAGTATGCTATCTCCCCCAAAAGAGATTAGATAAAGAGTGGGGCATGAACTCACCTGATGTATGCAAAGAGTACTTAGGGTTTATTTGAGAAACGAGAGGATAGCCAACCTTCACAGGTTACCTAGATCATGTGAGTACATAAGTACGTGTAAATAAAAGACATGTGAAACCCTAATCATACCAAAACCAAAGACTCAAGCTTCCAGAAAAATAGACACGTTTGACCTAGTTGACCCGTTTGACCCGTTGGTGACATTATGAGTTATAATTCAAATAAAGCCAATGAGCACATACAACATACATGATTAACATTCAAATAGTATCATACGTATGCTATAGCAACCAGGTGTATCACTTAGATCATCATACAATCAAGTACTATACAAGTCATGCGAATCTAAAACATTAACATATCCATTAGTCATAATACAACTAACACGTCACACAAGGTTCAACCATTCATCACATGCCATGTGAAGCCACTCACGACTTCACATCCTAAACCCTGCCATTCCTACTAAGTAGGGGCCTCAGATCCGCACGCGTGTATAATGATCATAACCATATTCTTTAAGCATATGCATTGCATTCACAACATCACAACAATCAATTACCAGTCCCAAGCATGATGTCCTACTACTACACAACATCCAAACCATACATGACCACTAAAGTCCAAATATCACCCATGATTATCCAAGCATGCCATACAACTAATTTAACACGTTCTATCACCCTAGAATTTATCCTTGAACATACTAGCAGGCTCCTATCATTCCAAACATGATCATAACATCATACTTCAACGTTTACACAAATAAAGTTTCCCTTTTGGGAAAGAACATCCCAAAATCTATCAAACATCCAAAGCATACATGAACTCATCAATAATATACCAATTCAAGCTCATACTAACATCTAAGCATGATCAACCACATCCAAACATCATAATTCACCAATTGATATCCAAAAGTTACTATCTTTAGTAATGTATGACCTATAACATGTTTTCTTGAATTTCCAATGATCACAACAACAATCTAACATCTAATTATCACCATGAACACATCCATAACATCATAACATCCATAGTGCAACATTTCATACAAATAAAGTTACTATTATTAGTAACCTATGAACATCAACCCTAAATCATCAATTTCTTGCAAGATTCATGATTTCTAACATTCATACAACTTATTAATCACCACACATTCATCAAACAACCATCATTCACCCATAATCATGCCCAAAATCGAATTAGGGTTTGACTAGAATCAAAACCCATGATTAACCCACTAACAACATGTAATTCATCCATGATCGACGTTAACTAACATGCATTCAACCTAACTAACAAATAAACATCATCAAAAAACATCCAATTCGACCTAATGAGGATCAATTTCGAATCCAAGGTTCGGCCCTAATGAACCATTCACAAAAACTCGAAAAACCTAACCTTTAAACGTGTAATTGCTTGAAATTGATGTTTCCAACGTGTTCTAAACCTTGAAATCAAACCAATGGCGTGTTTCTTTGCTTGATCTTGGTCGAATTCGAAGATGGAGAGGGAGAGGAGTTTGATCGCGGCCGCTTTTGGGTGGCTTGGGGGCTAGGGTTTGTTTTATTAATTTTTAATTTACATATTACCCTTTTAACCCTTGTAATTTGTATTTTATAAAAACTAAGCTTTAAACTCTTTGTAAAGTGTTTTTAACTTCATAATATAAAGATAAACTTATAAAATTCATTATATATCTTATCTTTATAAAAACACAAGACATACGAATAAATAGGCACGTTTCCGCGTTACGCGATAAATTCTTTAATTAACCTTTTATAAATGTGTAAACACATAAACATAACCCAATACTCACATAATCACTTAGATTCACATCAAATTAACATTATTCATTATTATTAGGTCACCAACGTTAAACGACAACTAGTGTGTGCTCACGACACGTGTATACAAGACTTAACGGAACTAACGGAGCTTGGTAACGGAAATTTACCGGATGTCACATATACATGTCATGACTTGGTTATATTAAGTCCAAATGGGTCTACATTTCTGTCTAAAAACAAGTTCAGTGAGTCCTCTAACTAACCCAAGTGGTCTCGTGTTATTTTGATACTATTTGGTCTTTCAAACATAGTAAGCAAAACTTAATATCAAGGTAGTTAAATTCAGGTAGAATGTTGGTCTGTGTTGTAAGTTATTTCGACCTTGAAACATTTTACGCTAGATTGATGCATGATCAACTCTACAAGCTAAAATATTTTTGTGTTCTAGAATACCAAAATTATGATTAAATAAATAATTAAAGTTGAAGGTTGTATCCAAAAAGTAATATTAAATATTTTATTAAGATGAACAATTTAATTTTATCTCAATGAATATGGTCTAATAGATGTACGTCGAAGGATGTTAAGGATTTAATATATGATGATAACTAAAATCTAAAGATGCCAATATTTAAATTTTAAATATAAGATTGGACTTGTTCGATCTATCAAAGTCATGTTTTCATAAAGATAAAAATATTGATGGGCATTATGCACCCGGCTATAAGGATTACACCCATATTGGTCATCTTGACCTTTAGTAATTCTTTTGTGATTTGTATTTTACTTATCTACTTTGCTTGTTGTGGACTTTGCACTGTACTATTTTGAGGTGAGTTTCACGTCTCCTTTTAATATGTTTTACTTTGCGGAAAAGCATGTTGTTGGACTATGTCGTGTTAAATTTGAATTGCACTTGAATTGGACTGTCATCTTTTGTTTGAGTTATAGGAACGAGTCTAGATTCCTTTTATAAGTATTTGGGGATTATTTTGTACTTGTACTTGAATGTCATGGAAAGCTATTGTTAGTACTAATGGATTAACACTCCACCCTTGTGCTCGGTATGCAAGCTAGGACTTACATGGCTTGTGCGTGCCCTTGGGTGAATACAATCTAGTAATTTGGACTGGTCATGAGCTTATGTTGGTTTCTATGACTTCTATGTTTTCAAACACACATAAAATTTTTTACATGACTTATACAGCCACATAATTTGTACATATAAACTTATGAGATTGATGCAATGCGAATAGTATATATTTTGATACCGATTTTTTGCACAGATTCAATTTTAATTGGTTATTACAAATACTAAACCACACATATAAAAGGAAAGTGTAACTGTCATGTGGTAATATAGTGTTTGTAAGAACCGAGTATCAATCCGTTGACACACCAAGCCTACTCAAAAAACTTGATGATTGACTATTAGATTTGGTTTTTGTTAGAGAAAAATGATAAGTTGCATTGGAAAGATTTTTAGTTTTTAAAAACAATAATAAAAATAAAGAAAAATAAGATTGAAGCATTTGGATTTAAAACCAGGTAATAAAAGTTATCATCCTAATTACACTACACTTATTTAACCATGATGAATTGGTGGTGTGATTTAAGTATATTGATTAACGTAATTATGTTAATGTTTATAAAGATGAGCTGGTGCAATTTCTCGTCTATCCTGCTCCGTAGTAACTAGGATCATGTCAGGTTGAGTTTTACTGCTTATATCAAAGCCCTAGTAATGTAGATAAATATTTTGTGACCTATTTGACATACGATTTATTAAAACATAACTTAAAGTTAAAAAGAGAGTTGATTAGGTTCCTTCCTAACATACCATTAATTTTAGAAAACCGTAATAATTACTGAAGATTTCTCAAACTAATAAAAGGGAACCCACAAATGATGAGAAAGTTAAAGTGATATGATTTCTAATAACCATTTATAGTTCATTAGCCATGGATTTATTATGAAGACCAGTTCGCGAACAAAAGTTGATCATACATTTTTCAACCGTGTATGACAATCACAATCACAAACCATAAATTTATAACTTCCCATTCACTCCCAAGACCACCGTAACATTAAATAATATTTATCATACCATTAGTTCATCACAAATTACATAAGTTTCATCTGATTAGGATGATAAAAGGAGTTTAGCTCATAATCAGCTCGAACATAACAACAGATAACAAAGAAGATAGATATGAAATCATTAGTGAAATGGAACAATCAATCAATAATTCATAATGGATGATGTTTAGACGATCTCGAGCTTCTTCCAAGTGTTGTATGCACCTCTCGAGCCTCCAAATGATCTTGAAGACTTGATTTATGATAAAATTCTACAGAGTAACTCTCCCACCAAAGCTTGCCAAAAATGGTGAACTTAGGCTTCTATCTATAGGCTTTCGGGAGTGTTTAAGCATGGCCCCGTGCTAGTACAATGCTTACAAAAGTGGTTGGCTCGTATGTTTACGTTTTTTCAGGCACGACCCCATGCTAAATGGGGCACGACCCCATGTTGAAGGTGGGGCATGACCTCGTGCTTGATGGGCACAACCCCACGCTTAATGAGGCACGGCCCCATGCTTGGACTCCAAAGCTCGGATTACTTCAGTTTCTTATTAAATATACTTCTTTTGTCCATCTTGCCCTTTTAAACACCTGAAAACACAAATTAATATTTTTAAGTACATTTTCATCATTTTAAGAGAGATATTAAGGAATAAATGACGTGTTTTTGATAGAATTTTTATGTGTAATTTGGAGCACATCAAACATCCCCATACTTGAACTTTGCTTGTCCTAAAGCAAAAAAAACACTTAAATTGACAATTCCATCAAAAACCAAATAAATCAAATAATAAACATGTGTTTTGTGAAATACGCAAGTTAACATTATTTCATCCAAATATAAATATTCTAAGCATATGTAAAATGATATCCTAGCAAGCAATAGACTGGTTAGAAAGATTATTATTATGTAAAAATCCACACTTCACACAAGATGCACTCACACTTAGCTAAATATATGGAGTCATAATCGAGATTAAGTATGACTAATACACTAAATTTCCTAGTATGAATACGTGTGAAATCATATGCTTGTTAAGGAATCAAATCTCCACTCTACTTAGATATTTACTTGCACAAATAGTTAGGTCTATGATGGGTTGTAACTTGGCTCGGGCTCGGGTATGGAATATTTGAAAAAAATGGCTAATTGCTAAAGACGATGGTCTTGGCTTATTTTTCTAACATAAACTACAAGGAAAGCAATAAAAGGTTCCCTTAAAATACTCCAAGCTAGAAGGGATATGCTAACTTGAGGACTCATTTAAGGTCACATTGTCAAGACCGTATTTTGCTTTCAAGAATCGTACTTCATCTTTTCCCCAAAGATACACAAAACTTTCCTTTCTGAAGGATAGTTCGGCTTGAAGCCTAATAGCACCCAATCAGATTAGTTCTATGTATTCGTATTAAGATTCAGTTTAATTCTTTTTGCATTTTCCATTATGCGACCAATTTCTACAGTTCGGGCATCTTTCATATCTTTTTGCCCGTCTCTTTATAGCACTTTTTGAAATCCCACAAAATAGCGGAACTTGTTCCTTTTTTCGCCATTTCTTTCATGCGTTGAATGTGAGATTGAAAATTTGTTCGCGGATTTCCAAGGGAAGTCCTAGTTTTGCGTGGTAAAGGCAACAAAGCAAATTAAAATCAAAAGAATGCATTCCAGTTTTTTAAGGTTTGCCGGTAAAAGACCAAATTTTTAATTCTTTTAAATTTTTTAAGCCAAAAATGTGTCTTTAACGAAAGCGGATTTTGTTGAAGGCTTTCTGGTTAAGTGACTTGGTGTTTCGGGTGATTGAAAGATAAAAACGTTTAAGCTCAACGGGGTTAACTAGGGTTGATGTTCGGGTAAGGAAAATTAAAGAAAATGGTTAGGGCTTGAATGGTTAAGGTTTCCTAGTGCCTAACTCATTTTTATGCAATAAATACGAATTAAGGTCTTGAAAAGTATACCCAAAGCAAAGTTCTAAACACACGTATCGTATGGCACCCTCAATTAAATCCAGAATAAAAGTAGAATTGTAATATGCAAAAGTTGTTTAAGGATCAAAAATAAACTCACATATGGATGGAATTGGGTAAAAAGTGTTGAATTTTACATGATTAAATATTTTTACTAGATTATTGCTTTTAAGGATATCACAAAAAACATTTTTAATTTTATTTGGACGTCATTAATTTACTTATTTATTTCCTGAAAGCGTATATTTATAATTTGGTTTATCAAAAATTGTATTAAATTTTTGGTTTCTTGTCACAAAAATTTATTGTTAAGTAACCTTTTCTT
This sequence comes from Flaveria trinervia, assembly GCA_025506515.1. Taxonomy (NCBI): domain Eukaryota; kingdom Viridiplantae; phylum Streptophyta; class Magnoliopsida; order Asterales; family Asteraceae; genus Flaveria; species Flaveria trinervia. Next base: position 11,843,329 of record CM046457.1, read on the forward strand.
AAAAAATTTAAATTTGGATCTTTTTAGCAAAGTCAAATGCATTACTCTCATCCCCACACTTAAATTCACATTATCCTCAATGTGATTAACATATTAAGACCGAGAAAGGGTAATGAAACATGTCCCCTAAAAATGATGAATTTGTCACTTATGTTTGGTTGCCCTAGAGTTGAGAGAATTCTCGGGATGACCTGAAATGTCACCAATTTATTTAAAGCATTAAAATACTAAACACATAAAATAAAAATAAAATGACATGAACTAAAAGATAGATTTGCACGAAACAACTCTGCCCAGGCCCCGAAAGTTATACGATTTTCAAAGGATTTATGGCAGAATATCCCCCCACTCATGGTACATTCGGTTCCTGATGTACGTGACATCGTTGTTTAGGTCATCGACTCGGGAATGCAGATTTTCGACTCGATTGAAGGCTCGTTAGGCATATTCAAATGATGGCCTTGCATGGTCGCTCGTGATTTGGATTGACTCATAAAGGTCTAACATGGTTGGGAATTCCCTTGTACATGAACTTGAAGATCCGACTCTGGCTACTTCCGGCTGTATCAGCATGTCGAGGTCCATGATTTGTCCCTTCTTATCCATAAACCTCACTTGCCCATTTGGTAAGCTCGTCACCATGTACATACTTGTGCAAATGCTCAAGTCTAACAGTCCCGGCATCACTCCTTCAGTTCCCTTAATGTTACAACCATAGCTCTCGTATAGGTTTAGAATCAACCAACCTCAAACATAGGTGTTAGAGCACCTACAATCGCATTCCTGGCAAAAAGTTTACAAAATAAATACCCAATATTACATGGCAACTGATTAACCATAGAATATAAAATGGACAAGTCCCTCAAATTAATATGTCCCTCGATTTGACCACGAGCTGTTATGGAATGACTAAGTAAACGATGAATGTATCACAACAGCGGGTCTCGTATTGTAACACCTGGTTATTTTAAAAGACAAGAAATGAAGAATAAAAGAAAGAAAAGGAATAAAGTCCAAGTGGAGGGACTAAAAGTGTCCCAAAGGACAAATCTTTGAAAACTTGGTGTAAAAGTGGGCATGGCCGCCCACCCTCACTTCACATCACCATTTTCTTTCGGTTTTAGAGAGAGAGAGAGAGCAGAGGAACTCTAGGCTGAAGAAAATAAGAAGAAGAGAAGTTGAATTCAAGGCGTTTGAACTCATTTGCAAAAGGGTTTGATGGAAGAAACACCGAAGTTGTACCAGGTGAGTTCTAGACCCTGGTTTTTACTTGATTTAAACCATCTTTGCGGTTGAAAATGTATTAAAACGATTTTCAAAGTTTATGTATGTTTACCCATATGTATTATGCATGTTGGATGTTAATTCTTGAATGCTTATACGTTTTTCATGTTTAGAATAACCATATTAAGCTTCGAACAGATAGGTTTGATGATTGGGTTTGAAAACATACTAGAAACATGTTACGTAGAAGGTCCATGCGCCTAGATAAGGCTCATGCACCTGAAAATGCCTTAGAAGGATTTAAGTGTAATCCATGCGCCTGAACAGTGCTCCATGCGCCTAGAAATATTAGTCGGACGACTAAGTATAGGGCCATGCGCCCCAATAGTGCCCATGCGCCCAAGAGGCCCATGCGCCTAAGTGTCCATGCGTCCAAATAACCCATGTGCCTAAGTGTTCATGTGCCTGAATACTGCCCATGCGCTTGAATAGTTCATACGCCTAAGTGATAAAATGATTAGGTGTTGGCTCATGCGCCTACATAGTACTGAAACTTCCAAACATGGCTCATGCGCCAAATAGTGTCAAAGCGCCCAGACACTTAGAATTTATTACAGAATTTTTAGGAGTCCGTATTGTTACGGTTTTGACCGAAGTTGACTAGGGCTCATTTATGATGATGTTCCATGCATGATTATGATTGTTCCTTATTATTATTATTGTTATTATTATTATTACTTCTAGTATGTGATTTTTTGTGGTATGTTTATCATCGTAACGTAAAGTATTTTGTTATAATAAAGAGAAAGAGCAATAAATAAAAGAAGATGAACATTAATAAAATGTTAACAAGTCTTGCAAGCTTACAGGAGGTACATGATGATGTTGTCATTAGCTCAACTGTGATGCGGGTTAGCTACCCTATTATGCACACAGGGCCAATCAATTAAGATTGGCAGGACCTTTGCACCGTGTCCTGGGAGATTGGGTCGGCCTTGTATACAGTACACAGAACCCTTTCGAGGGATACAGTTGACCCTTTCGAGGGATATAGTTGACCCTTTCGAGGGATACAGTTTACCCTTTCGAGGGATATAGTTGACCCTTCGAGGGATACAGTTTACCCTTTCGAGGGATATAGTGACCCTTTCGAGGGATATGGATGGCCCATCACCTGTTTTCCATTGCGCATACAATTAGGGTATTGCTCATTGGTCCATACAGAAAGTGAAAGATAAAGATAAAAGATTACAGAACATATGACGTATACAGTAAAGAGAACAAAAAGTATCTGTTCATATACTTAATGCGTGCTCGCATATACAATACAGAGTTGTATTTTACAGAAAAGTGTATTTTCGTATACAACATATAGAAAGTATTTTATTACTTTTAAAACTAGAACTCACTGAGCAAGCATGACTTTTATACATTTTCAGTTGACAGGTAATTATTGCTAAGGATGGCACGAGGGTGAAGCTACTCGATAGGGAAAGACTGACATCCATTCGTATTCTATGTTGCTGTTGTTTTGTAATGAAGTAAAACAATTCTTTTGTAAACAGTAAATGAAGATGTATTACTTAACAACAATGTTTTAAATGAAATGAGTTATTTTTGATAAATTGTTTCTGTCGCTTAAGTTTGTATAATTATAATGTTTAGTGTTTTAGCTGCTGTGATTGACCAACTGTGAGGTCTCCAGGAACGGAGCATTACAAGTTGGTATCAGAGCCAAAGTTTAAGAGAATTGGATTAAATAAACTTTTAAAACCTAAACTAAAACTAAAAAAGGACAAATGGAGGGATGTCAGCCCGAGTAGCTACGTGCCATGAGGTATGTCGTTTCTAGATGTTAACCGGTATTATGTGCGCATGTTATGTGACTTATGTGCTCTTCGTAGATTTAGATGCTGATTAAGTCAGGATAGGAGATGCCTGAGGTATGAAGAGTAAAGTAAGTGGCTAATCACAACTTGCCACTGTAATTAGGGACTTACTATACTTGACATAAACTAAGCTATTCCCTTGAATGATCGTGTTAGTGTTTGAATAATATAGTGTGCGTTTAAAGGATGGCTGGTGGTAGATCTTCGAAAGCCTCTCGTGGTGGAGGTCACGGTGCTGCTCCGTGACCCAAGACAGGGAGACCTAGAGTCGAGAAAGTGGTTCACGAAGAACCAGAGACCCCTCATCCGGAGGGTGATGACGAGAGCGCCAATCTGAGAGCCTTTGTAAAGGAGGTTGTGGTGGAAGAAGTTCATCAGGTCATGCAAACGATTCTACCGTCTGTGGGGACCGAAGTGATCAAGGCAGTAAAGGAAGGGGAAAGAAAGGAAAGAAACAGGTCCTCGGGAGGACGGGAACAACTAGAGCCGGAAACCGTTTTCGCTAATGATGAGGAGGAGGAAGAAGAAGTGCCTGCGCCGGAGGCGACCTGAGACTGTAACTATGGGGCGTTTATGAGATGCAAGCCCCCTATTTTAGATGGAATGACACTGCTGCAGCTGCTCACCAGTGGGTGAGGGAAATGGAGGCTGTCCTCGATATCAGTGAGTGTCTTGAAGATCAGAAGGTGAAATTCGCTACCCACTCTTTTGTGGACTCGGCTTTGTGCTGGTGGGACAACATTGTCCAAGCCAAGGGTAGTAGGGCCATTGGTAGAATGAGATGGCCTGAACTGAAGAAGTTAGTGATTGAGGAATTCTATCCTCACAGAGAGATGGACAAGGTAGAAAGAGATTTCCTTCAGCTGGAGGCGGGAACGATGACACACCAGCAGTACACCACTAAATTTAATGAAATGGCGCGGCTGGTGCCCTATCAAGTGACACCACTGTCATGAAAGATTAAAAGATACATCCAGGGGCTGCCGGCGGATATCCGTAGGCATATGATCATCGCCTCACGAGAACTTTTAGGTCGGCGGTTGATTTGGCTGGTAGATTATATGATGAGCGTGAGGTGGTAGTGGCTGAGGTGAAGAAGACGAGTGGGGATGGAAGGAACAGGAATGGGAAGAGATTTGGATGTGGTGGTTTTACTTCAAACAACAAGCAGGTGAAGGTGAAGGTGAACGACCGTCGAGTGTCGTCAAGATCAGGGCTGAAGAAGTGTGACAAATGTGGAAGGGACCATACTCGTGAGTGTAGGATGGGGATGAATGTATGCTTATCGCTAGAGACTGTAAGAAGCCGAGGGTGGAGAGCTCTGGAGCAGAGAAGAAGAAGCTGGAGGAAGGAGGGCAGAGGGCAAGTGCTAGAGCTTACACTATGACCCGGGAGGAAGCCAGAGCCGATCCGGATGTTGTGTCAGGTATGATTCTAGTAAACCAAACTTGTGCCTCTGTATTGTTTGATTATGGTGCTAGCGGGAGTTTTATTTCCACTACTTTTTGTGCTAAGTTGCCTGTTAGTAGTAGAAAGGTCAGTATACCATTCGATGTAGAAACTGCTATTGGTAAGTCCACTAGAATTACTGATGTGATAGAGGACTGTGCCATAGAACTAGAAGGTCATATGTTTGCTGCTAGGTTACACGTGATACCCCTAGGTGGATTGATGTAGTACTAGGGATGGACTGGTTAGCAACCTATAAAGCAAATATCGTGTGTCGCAAAAAGATGATTCGATTAGTTGCACCCAATAAGAGTTTGGTTAAGATTCATGGAGATCGTGTTACTACGATCCCGAAGATGACTTCGATGGCGGTGGCGGGGAAGTGCATAAAACGTGGATGTAATGCCTATTTGGCCTACATAAAAGATGTGGATGCGTAGGTACCGTGATTAACCGAGGTACCAGTGGTGTGCGACTTTCAGGACGTATTCCGGAAGACTTACTCGGCGTGCCACCGGATCGCGAGATTGAGTTCCAAATTGATTTGATACCCGGTGCTCAACCCGTTGCCAGCTCCGACATAAATGAAAGAACTGATGGAGTAGTTGCAGGAGCTGCTTGATAAGGGGTTCATTAGACCGAGTATCTCTCCCTGGGGTGCTTCGGTCCTATTTGTGAAGAAGAAAGATGGTAGCATGAGGATGTGCATCGACTACCGAGAGCTGACCAAGTTGACGGTGAAGAATCGGTACCCGTTACCAAGGATTGATGATTTGTTTGATCAGCTTTAGGGTTCCAGTTGGTTTTCAAGGATAGATCTTCGATCTGGTTACCATCAGCTGAAAGTTAAGGAGCATGATATCCCAAAAACAGCTCTTCGCACGCGCTACGGTCACTATGAATTCCTTGTTATGTCATTTGGTCTAACCAATGCACCAACTGCTTTTATGGACTTGATGAATAGAGTGTGTCGACCGATGTTGGATAGATCAGTGATTGTGTTCATTGATGCTATCCTGATCTACTCGAAGAGCAAAGAAGAGCATGCTGAACATATTTGGGAGGTGTTGAAGACCTTAAGAATGGAGAAGTTGTATGCCAAATTCTCCGGTGTGCATTTTGGTTACGCGAAGTTCAATTCTTAGGTCATGTGGTAAGTCCCGAGGGGATTATGGTAGACCCTGCTAAGGCGGAGGCTGTAATGCAATGGAAATCTCCAACGACGCCATCTGAGATTCGTAGTTTCTTGGGGTTAACCGGATATTATCGAAGGTTCATTCAGGACTTCTCCAAGATAGCCTTCCCATTGACTAAGCTGACCCGTAAGGATGTAAAGTTCATGTGGGGTGAAGAGCAAGAAAGGGCTTTTGAGGAGTTGAAGACCAGACTGACCCAAGCCCCCGTCTTGTCATTACCTGAAGGAAGCGAGGATTTGGTGGTATATTCAGATGATTCTTACTCGGCGTTGGGTTGTGCGTTGATGCAGCGAAGTAAGGTGATAGCCTACGCATCCCGACAACTGAAAGTGCATGAGTTTAACTATCCTACTCATGATCTGGAATTAGCCGCGATGGTCTTTGCACTAAAGATTTGGAGGCACTATCTGTACGGGACGAAGTGCACCATTTTCACTCACCACAAGAGCTTGAAGTACTTCTTCGAGTAAAAACATCTAAACATGAGGCAGTGAAGATGGTTGGAGCTCATAAAAGATTATGATTGTGAGATCCATTACCATCCGGGCAAAGCCAACGTGGTGGCTGATGCTCTTAGCCGAAAGGAGAGGCCCGAGCCAATAAGGGTGAAAGCATGTCAATTGATCATGACCTCTGATGTAATGAAGCAAGTCAAGGACTTTCAAGATGAGGCATTAAAAGAAGATCATCTAAACTCTAAAAGAATGAGAGGTCTGGTTCGGGAATTGGGTTAAAACACACTTGGTGTTAAAACTCGATTTGGACGGGTGTGGATTCCTCGTTTCGGGGATCTACGTGTGAGGATTTTCGATGAAGCTCACAAGACTCGATACTCCATTCATCCTGGTGCGACAAAGATGTATCAAGATGTGAAAAAAGATTATTGGTGGCCGAGTATGAAGCCTGACGTGGTGGAGTATGTCCGTAAGTGCCTTACTTGTTTGCAAGTGAAGGCCGAACATCAAAAGCCGTATGGGAAGATCCAACCTTTGGATATACCGGAATGGAAGTGGGAGCACATCACCATGGATTTCATTACGAAGCTGCCACGTACTCCGAAGGGTACGATGCCATATGGGTGATTGTTGACCGTTTGACGAAGAGTGCTCACTTCCTACCAATCAGCGAGACATATTCATCTGAGAGGTTGGCTGACCTGTTCGTCAAGGAGATTGTAACTCTTCATGGTGTGCCGGTGTCCATTGTGTCTGATCGTGACACCCGGTTTACCTTTATATTCTGGAAGAAATTCCACGATGCCATGGGTACTAGATTACATATTAGCATGGCTTATCATCCCCAAACTGATGGTCAATCAGAAAGGACCATTCAGACACTGGAAGACATGCTTCGGGCATGTGTGATTGATTTTGGGGGAAGTTGGGATGACCACTTACTCTTAGCTGAATTCTCGTACAACAACAGTTATCATGCCAGTATTGGCATGCCACCATACGAGATGCTATACGGTAGAAGATGTAGAACCCCCGTATGTTAGGGAGACATTGGTCAGAAAGAATTGGGAGGTGTCGAGGTCATTGAGGCTACAACTGAGAAGCTTGGGAAGATTAAAGCCTTCATGAAGGCAGCTAAAGATAGGCAGAAGTCGTATGCCGATAGACGACGCAGGCCGATCGAGTTCCAGGTGGGTGACCGGGTTATGTTAAAGGTCTCACCTTGGAAGGGTATTATCTGATTCAGGAAGCAGGGCAAGTTGAGCCCAAGATACATAGGCCCTTTCCGAATCATTGCTCGAGTAGGAGAGGTGGCCTATAGATTGGAGTTACCAGATGAGTTAAATGGGATTCACCCGACATTCCATGTATCTCATCTGAGAAAGTGTTTAGCTGAGGAAGACATGATCGTTCCACTGAGGATATCAAAGTAAATGAAAGGCTCAATTATGTAGAGCAACCAGTAGGAATCGTCGATTGTAGAAAGAAGAGGCTGAGAAATAAAGTGGTTCCCCTGGTGCGTGTACAGTGGAAGCATAGAAGGGATCCAAATCTACATGGGAAACTGAGGAGGAGATGAGGCAGCATTATCCTAGTCTGTTTGAGGAATAACAGTTTTTGGGGACGAGACCTATATAGGGGGGTGGACTTGTAACACCCGGTTATTTTAAAAAGACAAGAAATGAAGAATAAAGAAAGAAAAACAATAAAGTCCAAGTGGAGGGACTAAAAGTGTCCAAAAGGACAAATCTTTAAAAAGCAAAAGGGTTTGAAGGAAGAAACACCCAAGTTGCACCAGGTGAGTTCTAGACCCTGGTTTTTACTTGATTTAAATTATCTTTGGGGCTGAAAATGTATTAAAACGATTTTCAAAGTTTATGTATGTTTACCCGTATGTATTATGCATGTTGGATGTTAGTTTTTGAATGCTTATAGGTTCTTCATGTTTAGAATAGCCATATTAAGCTTAGAACAGATGGGTTTGAAGATTGGGTTTGAAAACATACTAGAAACATGTTACACAGAAGGTCAATGCGCCTAGATAAGGCTCATGCGCCTGAAAATGCGTTAGAAGGATTTTAAGTGTAATCCATGTGCCTGAACAGTAGCCCATGCGCCTAAGATTACCTTTGAAATGTTCAAGTATAGCCCATGCGCCTGAACAGTGGTCCATATACCTAGAAATATTAGTCGGATGACTAAGTATATGGCCATGCGCCCCAATAATGCCCATGCACCCCATTAATGCCCATGCATCCAAGAGGCCCATGCGCCTAAGTGTCCATGCGTCCGAATAACCCATGTGCCTAAGTGTTCATGTGCCCGAATAGTGCCCATGTGCCTGAATAGTTCATGCGCCTAAGTGATAAAATTATTAAGTCTTGGCTAATGCGCCTACATAGTAATGAAATGCCCAAACAGGGCTCATGCACCCAAATAGTGTCAAAGCGCCCAGACACTTAGAATTTATTACATAATTTTTGGAGTCTATGTTGTTAGGGTTTTGACCGAGGTTGACTAGGCTCATTTATGATGATGTTCCATGCATGATTATGATTGTTCCTTATTACTATTATTGCTATTATTATTATTACTTATAGTATGCGACTTTACGTGGTATGTTTATTACCATAAAGTAAAGTATTTTGTAATACTAAAGAGAAGGAGCAATAAAGAAAATAAGAGGAACATTAATAAAATGTTAACAAGTCTTGCAAGCTTATAAGAGGTACACGACCATGTTGTCGTTAGCTTAACTGTGTTGCGGGTTAGCTACCCTATTATGCATGCAGGGGCAATCAATTGAGATTGGCAGGACCTTTGCAGCGTGCCCTGGGTGATTGGGTCGGCCTTTTATACAGTACACAGAACCCTTTCGAGGGATATAGTTGACCCTTTCGAGGGATATAGATGCCCATCACCCGTTTTCCATCGCGCATACAGTTGGGGTATTGCTCATTGGTCCATACAGAAAGTGAAAGATAAAGATAAAAGATTACAGAACATACAAGGCATACAGTGAACGAACAGTATCTGTTCATATAGTTAATGCGTGCTCGCATATACAATACAGAGTTGTATTTTACAGAAAAGTGTATTTTCGTATACAACATATAGAAAGTATTTTATTACTTTTAAAACTAGAACTCACTCAGCAAGCATGACTTTTATACATTTTCAGTTGACAGGTAATTATTGCTGAGGATGGCACGAGAGTGAAGCTACTCGGTAGGGAAAGACTGACATTCATTCGTATTCTATGTTGCTGTTGTTTTGTAATGAAGTAAAACAATTTATTTGTAAACAGTAAATGAAGATGTATTACTTAACAACTGTGTTTTAAATGTAATGAATTATTTTTGATAAATTTTTTTTGCCGCTTAAGTTTGTATAATTATATGTTTAATGTTTTAGCTGCTGTGATTGACCAACTGTGAGGTCTCCAGGAACGGGGCATTACACGTATCTGGCTGTCTTTTGTTTTACTGGAGTTGAACCCTTCGGTTCCAATCCGCTCCCAAAATGCTTTCCGCATTGCACCACTTTCCGTGTGTTTACTTTCCTCGTCTGGGAAGGTATGGTACGCCAGCATTCCAGATATTGCTTCCTCCTCCATTTCTTGTTCTGTGTAGATACCGAGATATACACCTAACAAGGCAATGGCTGTTTTATGCCAATATCCGACAAGTCTGCATGAAACTGCACTATCATCCCAAGGGTCAGAGTCTTTCATGGTAAATCATAAAAGTTGCTAAAAATTCAAAAGTTAGTTCATAAACAAAAGGTCTATTTTATGAGAATAAACGCTACCACTGAATACTCAATAAATTATTATATCTATCTCGCTATCCGACAGCCACCAGTGTTTCTTCATTTGCTTGTAAGTGGGATCTTTCGACACTTTGTAGTAGTCTTTGAAGTCTATCACGACACCATCTCTCACGGCTCCCTTCAAATTATAAGTAGGGATGATCTATGATCCTGAAATTATAAAAGTAAGTTAATCTATACAAAACAAATTTCTTGAAAAGTTTCATGATATTAGTGAAAACCATGTGTTTTCCAAGACAAAACATCATAATGATTCAACTCATATAAAAAAATAGTTGAAAATTTGTAATCCAAGGAAAAATTGTTGAACATAGGGGTGCGTTTTGTGAAACGTGGGTGTGCAGTTACATGCTTAGGCATGAAATCTTGACTCGAGCATGCGTGGTTTTGTTTGTAAACCTTTGATTGAGCATGGATTTAACATTCTCTTGCTTTAAAAATCAAAGATTATACGTTTAAAATATTAATCATTTGTTAATAATTCAAGATACTCAAAAATATATATAGTGTTTCACACCACTTCTGAATTCTTGTAACTTGAACATGATTAACAAAGATTTCACTACGAATTATGAAGATAGTCTTACTAACAATATAAGAAAACAAACTAATTAACAAACTAAACATACTAATAACTAAAATTAATACTAATCTACTACAAAAAGAAACATGAACAAGTAGGTTTAAAGCATTCATCATTCCATAATACGTTTAAGTACAAGCCTTTACATATAATTGCTAGGATTTCGATTGTTTAGAGACCTAATCACCTAACTACATGTAAATGACTATCATAATCATAGGAATTAGCATACTAACCTCTTGATCAAATACTCTTGAAAAGGTGAAAGAAAAATGGAAAATAAGGTAAAAATGGAAATGGATACGAACATTGCAAGCAATGAGATTAGTTTTTAACATGCAAAATTGATGGGGAATAAGACAAAGGGCTGAAAAAGTCAGGTTGTGTCATTCATTGTCGAGCGCGGGGGCGTGTTCATGTTATGTTGTTCGGTTTTAGTCTTTTGTTGTTCTATTTTTCAGTTCCGCACGTTACGTAGTTTTCCAGGTTATGTTTTATCACTTCCAAATCATCATAAAAAAATACAAAAATAGTCCTAGAGTTAAATAACACAAGCCAAATTGAAAATTACATTTTCTAGTGTCCTACGGTTACATGATATGTTAAAATCCGAGAATCTGAAACAACAAAACAAGACTCTTTAACGCGCATCAACGCACTTAACACATCACGAAATGCTTCTAAAAGAAGCCTCCACATATTTCTTGTCGAAGGTTAGGATAGGATAGTGAGAAGTGTGGTTGCTTAGTTCCGCAAGCTGACGATTAGTGGAAACGAGTTCCTCACCCATCTCTTGAACTTTTTGGATAAGTTTAGCTAAGCGTTAGGATGCAACAAGGTTCATTCGGTCATTTGCTTGATAAGTTCATGTAGCTTGAAGAAGTATTCTTGAGTCATTGGCTCTCACGTTTCAGAATGCGGTTTCTTTGAAGGATTCCAGTTTGAACTTCCGTGACATGGTCCAATTCATGAGGCATGGCCCCGTGCTTGTGCTTGTGAGGTCCTAAAAATTGTTAAAAAAATCAAAGAAAATTTATGTATAGGTTCTGCATTTAAGTTTCGGGTCTTCGGCATGACCCTTCCCCATAATTAGTTTTCGTCGGCGCGGAGGTGTAATCCCTCCGAGGGAATCTTGGCTGGTCCATCATTATACAGTTTCAAATGATGACCATTCACTTTGAAACTTAAACCTTAGTGGTTATTAATTTCAATGGCACCATTCAAGAACATGTTTTTAATCGTATAAGGTCCAGACCAACATGATTTCAGTTTTCTAGGAAACAAACGTAAACGAGAGTTATACAGTAAGACACGTTCTCCAACATGAAATTGTTTTGTGTTCTTTAATCGAGCATCATGGAATTTCTTTGTCTTTTCTTTCTAAACCCTAGTATTTTTGTATGCTTGTTCTCTTAATCCCTCTAACTCGTTAATTTGTAGGCATCAATTCTTTCCTACAAGGTCTTGGTCTAGGTTTGCTGCTTTAAGTGCCCAAAAGGCTTTGTGCTCTAGTTCCACAGGTAGATGACACAACTTCCATAGACTAGTTTGAACGGTGTTATGCTGATGGGAGTCTTATATGTTGTTCGAAAAGCCCATAGTACATCATCTAACTTGGTAGACCGGTCCTTGTGGTTTTGACCTACAGTTTTCTTAAGGATTTGTTTGGCGCCTCGGTTAGTGACTTTGGCTTGCCCATTCGCTTGTGGATGGTAAGTAGTTGAAAAGCGATGGTGCACTCCATAACGTGCCATTGCTCATTTGAGCTGGTTGTTACAGAAATGAGTTCATCAGTCACTAATTAGAGTTTTGGGGGCACAATTGATAGGAAGGGCTTGAGCTTCAGCCCATTTTGAAATGTAATCAACTGCTACCAAGATGTAACGATTGCCAAATGACACCAGGAATGGCCTGATGAAATCAATACCCCATATATCAATACCTCACATACTTGAACTGGTTTATGAGGCATCTCATTCCGTGTTGAGATATTGGTTTCTCTTTAACATGCATTGCAGGTGCGTAACATGTTGTGAGTATCTTTGAAGGTCGTGGGCTAGTAAAATCCAGAGTCAAATACTTTCTTGGCTATTAAGATTGCTCCATGGTGTCCTCCCATGGGTCCTTCATAACAGTGCCTTCAGATTTGTTCTACTTCACTTCCGTATAAACATCTTCGAATAAGTTGGTCTGCACTGATTCTGAACAGATACGAGTCCTCCCAATAGTATTGTTTGACATTAGTAAAGAATTTCTTCTTTTGCTCTCCCTTAATAAGGATTCCGCTTGCTAAGTAATTTCGAAAATCGACGAACAAAGGATGTTCATAAATCAAGGATTGAATGTGCATAAGGAATTCATGAGGAAAATTGTTGTTTATTGTGGCTTCCTCAGTTTATGAAAGACTTGATGTTGATACATGTGTCCCTATGTAAGGCCCTGTTCCCAGGCACCTCACAGTTGGTCATTCATTGCACTTAAAACATTTTAAAACGTACGTATATTTTTCAGCGGAATTTAAAACTTTCATTAATAACTAAAAATATGTCATTTCATTAATTTACAACATTTGTTTTCATCTCAAAATACGATGACACGTCAAAATACGGATGCCAGCCTCAAAATGCTCCTAGTAGCTTATGCATCCATGCCTGCAACTCCTCAGCATCAACAAATACCTGCCAACTATCATGCATACAAAAATCAGCGACGCTGAGTGAGTTCTAGTTTTATAATAAAACGTACTTTTTTTTGTTAAAACCGTTCTTTACTTTACTTCAAATCATAATATACTTTACATCGTTCGTGATCATGCATCATACGTACATACAGATAATATCATTATTATCTTCGTCATTACGCTCATTAACTTGTTCATTCAACGTATTACATTATCGTTCACTTCTCTTACTAGATCCGGTCAGACTTTACCCTTTTCATGGCACTCAGCCACGATTACTGAGGTCAAATGACAAGGATCCTGTTCAGTACATTATTACGATAATTCATTTACGTTCATTCATCTCTTTGCTCATTACTCTTTATTACTCAAATCTTGCCTCATGTAATATCCCAGACTCATGCTCAAAAGCTGATGCTATGCCGGGGCCAACTCACAAACCCCCGACTCGTGTCCGAAGACTGACACAGCACCGGGATACGCGACAAAGATCCTGTAGGAGTCAATCATAGGGATTGAACTCTATCCGAGTCTATTGCAACACAAAGTTGCTCACCTCATTATCTCGTCTCATGCAATATCCCCGACTCATGTCCGAAGACTGATACTGTGCTGGGGCCTGATAAACAAACCCCCGACTCATGTCCGAAGACTGACACAGTACCGGGATACGCGACACGGATCTCATCATCCATCACTCTCATCATATGCAATACTCCCGACTCATGTCCGAAGACTGATACTATGTCGGGGCATACTCACAAACTCCCGACTCATGTCCGAAGACTGACACAGTACCGCAGTATGCGACAAGGACCTCTTTCGAGTTTGTTGCGACACAGAGTCGTTCACCTCATACCTATGCTTGGCTTTATGCCACACCCCCGAAGTTATACGTAACTCGGGTAACCATCATATATTTCACCCCCAACATTATGGGTAACAACACCCCCATCGAAATGGGTAACAACACCCCCATCGAAATGGGTAACAACACCCCCACCAAAATGGGTAACAGCACCCCCATCAAAATAGGTAACAACACCCCTATCGAAATGAGTAACAACACCCCCATCGAAATGGGTAACACCACTGATGGTCAGTCACAAAGACTGGAACCCTTGCGTGCACACTTTAGGATTTGCTGAACCTCACGCGGTAAAGCTTAAGGCATTTAGAGCCATGCACCTCTGTACAAATTGCTTGCAAGCCTTTCTATACTTTCTCTTTTATTAATGCATGCATTCTATCATTATGTTCCTCTTTTCATTATCTTCCACTTTACGTTACATATAATAAGGAACATACACATAAACATAAACATACACCATCACCGTAGAGGCAACATCATACATACATAACACACATAAAACATAAGCCATCATATTATAACCAGGCCTATCTCCCCACTTTACCCCTTAAAAGCCACTTAGAAACCTTAAGTCCAAATTTGGTCATATGGGACCTTCAAGGCGCATGAGCATAAAAATTCTAAGTGTAAAACAGTCTGGGCGCATGGGCAGTATTTGGGCACTTCTGCCCTGTTCAGGCGCATGGCACCTGTTCAGGGGCATCACCAACACTTAGCCGTTTCAATCACTTGGGCGCATGCGTACTATTTAGGCGCATGGCACTATTTAGGCGCATGGCCAACACTTGGGCGCATGGCCAACACTTGGGCGCATGGCCAACACTTAGGCGCATGGGCCACTGTTTAGGCGCATGGCCAACCCTTTGGCGCATGGACCACTGTTCATATTCATCAGAAAATTCTGAAATATTTTCTCTGTTATCAACATCACCCGATTATCATTCTAATGATACCAAAGCACAGATCTAACATACTAAGGCCATCTAAGCATGCTAATCATCATCACTAACCCATAATTAACACTATAACATACATACATACATACATACATACATCATTTGAAACATAAAGCTGTAAACCCATGGTTTCTTTCAAAATGTTCACTTAGTATGCATAATAGCCCCAAATCAGTTGAAAATCAGTAAAAGAGGGGTTCTAGAAACTCACCTTGAAGCAGGTCTTCGTGCTAGTCACTTCTACTAGCACATTAAACTCCAAGTTCTTGAGAACAACTCTAAATCATCAAGAATCTCCGTCAACAGGTTGTGAATTTGGTTTAAACCGAACAAACATCAAGAAGACTTACCTTTTACAGTTTCTTCTTCCTCTTTCTCTCTCTAGAACCGGGCTCTCTCTCTTCTTCTTTCTTCCTCCAAGAGCAAAAGCAACTTTTTTCATTGATATAGGCAACCATGCCCCTCAAATCCTTAAATAATCTGGTTTTATACTTTGTACACTTTATCCCCCTCCACTTTTGCACAATTTCTATTCTTTCCATTTACTTTTCTTTTCCTTCCGTTTAAATAGAAATTCGGGGTGTTCACCCTAGTTTCTGAATTTAATGTAATATGTTTTTACTGTCTTACACATATGTAATTGTACGGGTACCTAATGAAATAAAATATGTGGTTGTGCTTATAATGTTGAATATTTCAATGGTTGGTATGTAATAACGCTTATTGAACTAAATATATAGGTTATGGTTGTTTGAATAAGATCTAAATCAATTAATGATTATGAAACATATTCAAACTTAATCATGTGAAGTTCTCATGCGATTAGCCCATGCTAATGGACCATACTCATGAACAACTTCATGCTAAAGAACCAGTCGTACGAATGAACCAGGAGACTGGATTAGTCGTATGATTGTAACATGAGATTGACTCAGTCGCACGACTAAACATTCAGTCGTGCAAATGGATCAACCGCATTACTCAATCGCACGACTGAACCATGCAAATGGTCCAGTCGCACGTTTGAGAAACCCTAACCTATAAATACCACTTAAATCGTATAAGACACTTTGAATAATTAGATACCTAGACGTACCCTAGCCGTTCAGAGACCTCTAGCAACTTGTTCCAATTTCATAGATTGCAGTAGATCGATTGCTAGTCGTTCTTAACATTTAGATTCAATCTTTAATTGATTCTACGTGAGTCTTCACAGATTGGATCGCCAGTCAATAGGATTCCGCACTATTTGATTCGGTATATGCGTAAATCTGTTAGTATTCGTCCAGTACACGATCCTAACACTTGAACATCAAGACACGAGAGATGATCGGCCGCTAGATTTTGTGCTCCTTTCTTATCATGAATTTCGATATCAAATTCTTGAAACAGAAGTATCCAACCAATCAATCTCGGGTTTGCATCTTGTTTGTTGAACAAATAATGAAGGGCTGCAAGATCAGTGTAAACGATTGTTTTTGAAAGGATTAGATACAAGAGCAATTTGTCAAATGCGAAAACTACCGCAAGAAGTTCTTTTTTGGTGTGGTGTAGTTTTCTTGTGCTTGATTTAGGGTTTTGCTCGCATAATGAATTGGGTGAAATTGTTTGTCTTTCCTTTGTCCTAATACGGCTCCTATCGCGAAATCGCTTGTGTCGCACATGAGTTCAAATGGTAGCATCCAGTCTGGGGAAACCATGATTGGAGCGGTTACCAGTCTCTCGTCAGGCAATTTGAATGCACTAATGCATTCGTCATAAAATACCAATTAAGCGTCTTTCTTAAGAAGTTAAGTCATTGGTCGAGCGATTTTTGAGAAATCTTTGATGAAACGACGGTAGAATCTTGCATGACCTAGGAAACTTCTGATATCATTCACGGTTGTGGGATGCGGAAGTTTAGAAATAGTGTCACCTTTGGCTTGATCGACTTCAATCCCTTCTCGAGAGATTTTGTGTCCTAACACTATTCCTTCCGTAACCATGAACTGGCACTTTTCCCAATTTAAAACAAGGTTAGAATCTTCACATCTAACTAGCAGCTTTTCTATATTTTCAAGACATTACTCGAATGAGTTCCCAAAAATGGAGAAGTCATCTATGAAAACTATTGGATCAAGAAGAAGGCTAATGCAACCAAAACTAATTCACTTAGATAATTTTTGTGTGCTGCATGCAAAGGCTTCTGAAGCTTAGATGGAACTTCCGAAGGTTGTAGACTTCTTCCAAAGACAATGTGAAAGATTAACTTCCGAAGACAAAACTCTACTTCCAAAGTCAAGTGTATACTTCCGAAGTTCAAGTCTTAGAAGAATAAGCTGAAGACCACTTCTAAAGTATGTTGAAAAGAATAAGTCTCCAAGCCTTGGAAGAAGCAGTCTCTTCCGAAGTATAAGTGGCTTCGGAAGTACTTACTCTTCCGAAGCCATTTAACCTTTGGAAGACACTGCTATGAACCAGTGGACACAAGTATGGTCTCTGACACTCCGCTACAGACCTCTGATACTGTATGGCTTCTTCTTAAAGAGCCATACAGTTGACCATACTTTATTCCACTATTCAATTTTCATGATAGTACAAATTACCAACTTTAGTTGGTGACAAAAGGTAAGTCAGGGAGATGTCCTGACTACCAAATCTCAGATAAGACTTTATCCGAGATACCTTAAACTTTAGTCTTGTAGTATAGACTTTAGCCATAGGATCCCAGCTGGTATCAAAGTATATCCGGCTGTTGATAGTATTATATATAGGTTCTCTTTGTAACTCATCAACAACAGCTTGTAAGAGTCGTGTATTATTGAGTTGAGAAGCAATATATAAAAGTACCTTGAAAATTACTTCCTGTGTTCTTTATTTCTTTCTATATTATGATCCACTGTTACTGATTCTATCTTACCAAAGTATTGTTCTAGGTGAGCTTGAGAGAAAAACATAAGTGTTTAGTGACAAACATCGATCCTGCAATTGGTGTCAGAGCATCTCAGGCTCTTGATTGCGTGATCTAACCATCCAAATCAACCTGTTTTTCACTCCTCCCTACAACCCTCTCACTCTAATGGCCCTTAACAAGTCCGAGGTAGAGATGGGAACCATGACAAAGGCTCCCATTATTACTCCTGAAAATTTCAAATCTTGGAGCAGGAAAATGGAAGGCTTCATCAGATATCAAGACAAGAAATGTGGAACTCCATCTTCAATGGCCCGTATAAACCAAAGGTGGCATCACCTAGTGGAAATGGTGCCATGATAGAAAAGACTGTGGAGGATTACTCTGAAGAAGACAAAAAGAAGATGGACATCGACAACAATGCCATGACCATTCTCATGACTGCAATACCGAACTCCATTATGGTGGGATTCGAGCATTGCACGACTGCCAAAGAATTGTTTGATGCGCTTGCTCAGATGTACTCAAGCTCCAATGACTCAAAGAAATACTCGCTGAAGCAGCTGTTTGAGAACTTCACTTATATTGCTGAAGAGACCCTTAGCCAACAGTACTTCAGGTACATGGATCTTATCTCTTCTCTTTAGTCTGTGAAGATCACTCCTGAACTTAGAGATCTTACTAGAAAGTTCATGAGTGCTCTTCCAAACGAGTGGACATTCTACTGTGTCTCCATCAAGAGGACAGATAACTTAAACACTCTCACCATGATTGAACTCTATGGCATCCTTGATGGATATCGCCTAGATATGGAGAGTAAGAAAGGCCACCAAACAAGCAGACCCGTGAGTCTTCTTGCTAAAAACGCATTAATGGTTGTTGAAGGCTCATTACCCCCACTACCTCAGCATTACCTGACTTATCAGCAGCCATCCTGCTCTTCTGGACTTTACATCACTTTTCCTGAGACTCCAAAGTCTCAACGGGCTCAACACAACTCCTTTCAGGAAGGTTGTGCCTTTGTCTCAGGAAATGGACACTCTGGTGATTTTCAATACTACTTTGATGATCTTAAGTGTTTCAGTCTAGATGATGTAGAGCATGTGGACATTGTCCAACAGATGGCCCTTTTAACTTACAGAGCAAGAAGTTCTTTAAGAGAACTGGAAGGCACTTCCCTCAAAACCCAACTACCAGCAAGTTCGGGTTTGACAAGACCAAGGCAAAGTGTTACAACTGTAACCAACTGGGTCACTTTGCAAGGGAATGCAAGGCTCCCAAGACCAATCGGGAACCCCACAGGCGTCCACACATCCCTCAACCTCAAAGCCTGCTAAGAAGTCAACTGAAACAGCTGCAATAGCTTAAGAAGTTGACTGGAGCTTCATGGTACAGGATGTGACTCCTGCTCAAGCTCTCATGGCCGGAACAGATGATGCCGAGGTATATGAACATCTCTACACTCTAGCCTGTATAGCTAAAGTTGAACTCTATCAGGATTACAATATGGAAATCAGATCTGATATTGAGTCTTTAAATATCTTAAAATCTGATTTTAAAAGAGCTGAATCTGACTATCAAAAGAAAATTGAGGAGTTAGAGAAAACTGTGTCTCTTTTAAAACATGAACACACCAACTACAAGACTCAAATCAAAGATTTGATATCCAAATTGTTTGAGGCTCAAGCCCAGCTTGTCACTGCTGAGGCTCAGGCCAAGAAGCATGCTATCCCTGAGCAAAACTTCCAAGCTATTCTTGCATCATCCTCCCACTCCAAACTCTGTTATCCAAACTATGAGTCTATTAGATAGCCTAGATGTGGTACTGAGGAGCAAGAGGTTCCAACTACTAACCCTTTCTCACTAGAGTTGATGGATGAAGTAACAATAGTGGTCACACAGGGAAGGAAAAGGTAGATGTACCCATCTCCTCTAGTGAAGAACAAATCCTAACCACTAAGGCCAGAAGAAGCAGAGCTAAAGCTGCTAAGAGAACTGCCAAGAAGGTGGCTGATTCCAAGCAAAAGATTGACCCAAAGCAAAAGGTGTCTTTATCTCAGCGGGATTCCAAGTGTTAGGTACTTCTGATTCAGGAAACGAGTGTAATACCAACACTTCTGTCCTGCCAAAGGATCAGAAGTTGAAGGGAAAAATTGCAATTGAAGAGAAGAAGCCCAAGAAACAGCAACCGTCACATTCCCAAAGAACTAACATTTTATGCATAATATGTGGTCTGCAAAACCACATGGCAAAAGATTGTTACTATAATTCTGCAAGCACACATTATGCAAATAATGTTAGAAAAGAATGAGTCAAGGAAGGTTTCAGATTTGGACCTTTTCAAACGGTTCGAGTGATGAAAAAGGGAAAGCTAGTTTCGGAAGCCAGGTTGCTTTCGGAAGAAACTCTTTCTTCCGAAGGGAAAATGGCTTCAGAAGCAAAAGCTACTAAAGTTCGGAATAACAAGAAAGTTCCCTTGAAACCTCCCCAGAAGAAGACTGCTTCGGAAGAAAAGGTGGTAAAGACTTCTTCTGAAAAGAAAGAAGCTTTGGAAGATAGCCATGCTGCTAAAGCTTCAACAAGCTCATCCTCCAAGATCAACCAAAGGATGGACTGGAAGATCAAGGAAGAAGTTGCAGCCCAACCTCTTCTTCAAAGACCTCTATTAAACCCCCATGCATAACATTTAGTTTAATTATGTCATTATCTTTGGAAGAACCCAAGACCAGCAAGGCTTGGGCTTCCAAACAAAACTGACAATCTCATATTAGGTGCACGGACATCCATATGACAAGAACAACAATGTCTGGATTGTAGACAGTGGATGCTCCAGGTATATGACAGGGAACAGATCTATCCTTCAACAGTTTCAGAACTGTGATGGAGGTCCTATCCAATTTGGAGGTGAGACCGGAGGATATATTTCTGGCAGAGGGAGTATATCCAATGGTAAATTAAAAGTTGACAAAGTTCACTTTGTCAAACAGCTTGAAGTCAATTTGTTAAGTGTTTCCCAATTCTGTGATCAAAAGCACCAAATGCTTTTCACAGAACATGAGGGCATTATCCTCAAACCTGGGATGACAATTCCTCCGGAATTGGTGCTTCTTAGATCTCCTAGAAAAGGGGATATGTACAAGCTTGATATGAACAATGCTTCCCCAACGGGTGAAGTATCATGCTTTCTTTCCAAAGCTGATGGTGATGAGTCAACACTATGGGATAAACGTATGCGTCATGTAAATTTTAAGACAGTGAATAAATTGGCTAAAAATAACTTGGTACATGGTTTGCCTAAAAAGGATTTTTTCTGCAAAGATAACTGTGTTGCATGCCTAAAAGGGAAACAACACAAGACATCTCATAAATCCAAATGTGTTAACTTTATCACTACTCCATTACACTTATTGCACATGGATCTTTTTGGCCCCACAAGTATAATGAGCATTGGAAGGAAATCATATTGCCTTGTGATAGTTAATGATTTTACAAGATTCACATGGGTATTCTTTTTAAGAACTAAAGATGAAACTGCTGAAAAAATAAAATCTTTTATTCTTAAAATAGAAAATCAAATTGATCACAAGGTTAAAATCATTAGAAGTGATCAAGGGACTGAGTTTAAGAACTTCATTCTTGACTCATTCGGTAACTCAAAAGGGATTGCCAGATAATATAGTGCTCCTAGAACTTCTCAACAAAACGGTGTTGCAGAGAGGAGGAATAGAACACTTATTGAGGTTGCTCGAACTATGTTAGCTGATTCAAAACTACCTCAATCATTCTGGGCAGAGGCAGTCGGCACTGCATGCTATGTGCAGAACAGATTTCTTGTACTTAAGCCCCATGGAAAAACCCCTTATGAGCTATGGAACAAGAGGTCACCGTTCATTGGCTTTCTAAGGTCCTTTGGCAGTAGGTGTACCATACTTAACACAAAAGACAATTTAGCAAAGTTTTCTGAAAAGTCGGATGATGCTATCTTTGTTGGGTACTCTTCTAGCACCAAAGCTTATAGAGTATATAACATTAAGAATCAACAATTTGAGCAGTCATCCAACATAGTTGTTAATGAGCACACTCCTTATGTTAGGGGGAATGGCCCCTAATCATATCTTTAAATTAGAATTGTTTCCAAACTATTCTAAACCTTCTTGTGAGAATGTTTCAGTTGGAACAGGAGTTCAAAATGATGTTGATGCTACTACTCATGATCAACTATTTGAGCTACCCAGACCTAGTCCAGATTCTCCAAGAGCTGCAACAAACGAAGTTTCCACCATTAACAGATCGCATAGCTTGACTATATCAAGGAATTGTGAAGTTTCTACAAGTGAATCACTTACTGTGCCTCAAAACTCATCAGGTGATCCACCACAACACAAGGAAGAAGGAAGTAGTGTTTTGAAGGAACAGGAAACTGTTAATACTACTTCACTTATTCAGTTAGTCCTCATTGAATGATTTTGAAACAACAACAGGACAGAGTGTTCCAATTCCTTAGCAAAATATGTCCAACCTGGATCTATCTCTTCAAATGGAAGTGATTCCTCGCCTTAGGATTCATAACACTCATCCTACTGAGAACATCATAGGGGATGTCACTGAGGGTGTGAGAATAAGAGGACAGACTCATCATCAGAATGTCAGCTTGTACTCATGCTTTCTACCCCAGATGGAACCCAAGAATGTAGAAGATGTGGTAAAAGATAGTAGCTGGCTTGAATCGATGCAAGAGGAGCTGCTTCAATTCAAGAGACAGAAGGTATGGAACCTATGTCCGCTACCATCTGGTCAAGTACCAATAGGCACTAAATGGGTTTTCAGAAACAAGCGAGATGATAGAGGCTTGATCATCAAGAACAAATCAAGACTTGTAGTTCAAGGATACACACAAGAGGACGGATTTGATTATACTGATGTCTTTGCACCAGTTGCAAGACTTGAGGCAGTTAGGATCTTCTTTGTTTATGTTGCGTCCAAGGACTTCACTATCTATCAACTTGATGTCAAGTGTGCATTTCTATATGGGGATATAGATAGGGAAGTCTATGTATGATAACCTCCAGGATTTGAAGACCCACATCACCCCAACTATGTGTGCAAATTGGATAAAGCTCTATATGGCTGCACCAAGCACCTAGGTTGTGGTATGAGACATTATCTCAATTTATTTTGAAGAACGGCTACACTAGAGGTACCATTGACAAGACTCTCTTCATCAGAAAGTCTGGAAAGGACATCTTGCTCGTTGAAGTCTATGTTGATGACATCATATTTTGTTCTTCGAATGACCAAACGTGTAAGGATTTTGAGAGCATTATGAAAAAGAAGTTTGAAATGAGTTCCATGGGAAAAATGGAATTTTTCCTTGGAATGTGCCTCAATGGACCTGGTGGACAGTGGAGGTGAGTCCCACTGATATGGAGGGGACTCATGCAGATTCAGCTAACACTACAGAAGGTGCCTTAATAGACCTGCTGGATAGTGGTAACACATCTCAGACTGAATCTGCAGCAATCAAGCCCTTTGTTGACTCTGAAAGAGACATCATTGAGCACGGGAAACCAGGGTGCCAAGAAACCACATCTGGTGGTGAGGCTGAACATACCAGGTATGTTACCTTATCACCCCGTGATTCTTAAAAAGAAGATTAGGGAAGAATGCAACTCCTCATTCACGACCTTCTATCTAACGTCTCAAACCTTGAATCTTTGGTTAGGACTTTAGAAGAAAGGTCCGCCACTCAGCAACTTGAGATTGACAATCTTAGGGCCAAACTAGCTGAGAAACAAACAGAGAGGTCTGTTAGGCATGTACCTGTTCAGGTCTCATTGACTTCTTCCTCTAGCTCATCTAGCTCTCAAGATGATGCTACCAAAAAGGGGGAGAATGTTGAGAGACAAACACTTGAGGACCCACAACAGAGCCACACTTCAACTTCAACTTCAACTTCATCTACTCCTACCATTAATGTGTCCGAGCCATCTCAAGTCATTCTTCAAATTGACTCAATGATGCTCAACGATCTCTACGGACTCTTCACCAAGTTTCTGTTGAGATCCTCCACTGATCAGCCAAGCCCAAATGCTACAATGCTCTACTTTGGAGCTGAAGAGCTTTAGAGGCTAACTGCACCTTCTACTATTATTGAAGAAGTTGGTCAACCTAAGGTCCACATGGAACCTAAGATTCATTTCGAAGGGAAACTGGGGATTGATGGCCCAGCAACTGAAACAAAATCTGCATCTCCTCCAACTTCCGAAGCTGAGGTTAAAGCCTCGGAAGAACAAGCTGAATCTTCCGAAGCTGAAATGGAAGCTACGGAAGGACTGGTTATAATGTCCAAAGAACTGATCATCACAGACGCAATCCTTGAAATGGCATCTGAGGTGAACAGAGAGGACTTTCTGAATCTACCTCCATCCCAGACACCATCTCTGTTTCTCTCACAATCAGAATCCACTCTCCAAGAACCACTATAGTCAGGATCTTCAAAAGATAAAGGGAAAAGAAAGATGACTGCGGAGGAGCTTTAGGAAGAGAAAAAGATTGTGAAACTTAAGAAGAAAGGAAGACTTCCAACTGAGAAGTTTCTAGCAGCCAGTACAAAAGCAACGGCAGCTAATCAGGAGGATGTCAACAATAAGAAAAGGGAAGAGATCATTGACAAGCTTATCCAAATGAGAGCTGCCAATGAAGAGACACTCCTACTACCACTAGAGGAGTTGGTGAATGTGGAAAAGGCAACCCGACTAAAACTTGAAGAAGAAGCCATGTTGGCCTTGGAGAAAGAATGAGAAAAATAGAAGGAAGTTGAGCTGCAGCTGAGGAGTGACCGGATACATTTCCTACTCTCCAAAGGTTTTATTCTTCAAGAACTCTTTCCACACAATGATGAGACGATCCTCTGGCTCTACAACAAAGAGCGTGATCAAATGGAGAAAGAAAGAAAGAAGGCTGCAAGAGAAAAGGCAAAGGAGGGGAAGAAGAAGGAAGAAAAGCCTAGGGACACTACAACCAGGAAGCTCAGTGAAAAGGCCTGGATGAATCTTCAGGCCCATGGCTTCTCTGGAAGGCAGGTGGGTCCCATGTCTGAGAAGACACTTCAAAGGATTGTCAGTGAAATCAAGGCTGACATCCAGATGGGGAAGAGAAAAGAGATGTATAGAAGGGTAAAGGGGATGACCTTCACTACAACCACTCAACCACAACCTGAATTCTCACCCTTACCCTTCACCATTAAAACCGAACCTTTCACCCCTGAACCCACACCATTACCCACAACTTCTCCCTCACCACAACCACCCAAACTTCCAATCCTTCAACCCAAAACACTCGCCAGAACCTCTGAACCTCAACCTACCCAACAATCATCCAAACCATCCCTTAGCTTTCTCAACATCTCTCTCTTGAGGAGTTCAAAGTAATCAAGACCAAGCTCATCAACTACAAAACTCTGAGCGAAGTCTCATGTCATGAAGATTGTGCTAACATTACCTATGTTGATGGATCCTCCTGTTCCCTCACAAGAGATCAATTTCTTGATTTATCTACAAGAACACTAGACCAGGCAGCTAGACTTCTAGGCCTCAACTCACATTCATTAAATGATGAAGAGAAGAAACTTAGAAGGAAACTGGTGAATCTGCTGGACACTAAGAAAGAGGACAAGATTCCCGGTCAGTCTCTTATGCATAAAAAGAAAATAGTCCAGTGGAGGTTTGATGAAACTTCTCACAACTTTGTTGTGGAAAGGGAAAATGGCGAAGTCAATAGACTTAATGCAACCTCTCTGCTACACTCCAGTAGATTTGACATTGTTGAGTTAGTAGAGAAGCCATTCTCCAACCCCTCCAACTCTGAAGCTGTTGCACTCATCAAAAATCATCTCAACTGCCTTCACCTAACCGAGCTAACTGCAAACGCCAAGATTGAAGAAGAGTTGAGATTGAGAAGATAGGAAGACAAGGAAAGACCTCCTACCAAAGGCACTGCCTTTCTATAGATGGTGGAGGGTCCAGAATTAGAACCTATAGTCAGATGGGAATATGATTACAGTTCCTATCAACTAACTCTTTTCAGAGGGCAACAACAGAGGGTACATGTTATCCAAGGTGACAGACTGGATTTCCTGTCTACCAAGGATCTGTACAAACTTCTTAGCCCCACATTAGGGAAGAACAAGGAGACAGACAAATATTTACTCTCCTTGGTGCTGAACGTTTTGAGAAGCAGAAACAAGTGAAGTTTTGGTAGCATCAGCCTAGGTGGAGTTTGTTGGATCAAGAAGAAGGCTAATACAACCAAAACTAAGTCACTTAGATAATTTTTGGGTGCTGCATGCAAAGGCTTCCGAATCTTAGCATGGAACTTCCGAAGGTTGTAGAGTTCTTCTGAAGCCAATGTGAAAGATTATCTTCCAAAGACAGAACTCTACTTCCGAAGTCAAGTGTATACTTCCGAAGTTCAAGTCTTAGAAGAATAAGCTGAAGACCACTTCCGAAGTATGTTGAAAAGAAGAAGTCTCCAAGCCTTGGAAGAAGCAGTCTCTTCCGAAGTATAAGTGGCTTCAGAAGTACTTACTCTTCCGAAGCCATTTAACCATCGGAAGACACTGCAATGAACCAGTGGACAAAAGTATGGTCTCTGACACTCTGCTACAGACCTCTAATACTGTATGGCTTCTTCCTAAAGAGCCATGCAGTTGACCATACATTATTCCACTGTTCACCTTTTCATGATAGTACAAATTACCGACTTTAGTTGGTGACAAAAGGTAAGTCAGGGACATGTCCTGACTACCAAATCTCAGATAAGACTTTATCTGAGATACCTTAAACTTTTGTCTGGTGGTATAGACTTTAGCCATAGGATCCCAGCTAGTATCAAAGTATATCCGGCTGTAATTAGTATTATATATAGATTCTCTTTGTAACTCATCAATAACTGCTTGTAAGAGTCTTGTATTATTGAGTTGAGCAGTAATATATAAAAGTACTTTGAAAATTACTTCTTGTGTTCTTTATTACTTTCTATATTGTGATCAACTCTTACTGATTCTATCCTAACTAGAATATTGTTCTAGGTGAGTTTGAGAAAATAACATAAGTGTTTAGTGACAAACATTGATCCTGCAAAAACTTACATTGAGTGTTCAATCATGTCATGAAAGATTGCTAGCATGCACCTTTGAAATGTAGCAGGAGCATTACACAATCCAAAGGGCATTCGCCGATAAGTAAATATGCCATATGGACAGGCAAATGTCGTATTCTCTATTGATCTTCAGGAGAAATAGGAATTTGAAAATAACCTGAGAAACCATCCAGGAAACAATACAACATTTTTTAGATAATCTCTTAAGTATTTGGTCGATGAAAGTAATAGGGAAGTTATCTTTCCTTGTGGCGTGATTGAGTTTGCGATAGTCTATGCAAACTCTCCATCCTGTAACCATCCGGGTGGGAATAAGCTCATTCTTCTTGTTAGTTACAACATTCATTCCTCCTTTCTTTGGAACAACTTGGATGGGACTAACCCAAGGTGAACCAGAAATAGGGCAAATCAAATCGGCATCTAGCACTTTGATTACTTCTTTCTTCACCTCCTTTTGCATGCTCGGGTTTAAACTTCTTTGAGGTTGAATGATGGATTTGAACTTCTCCTCCATTAATATTTTGTGAGTGCAAAAGGATGGATTGATTCCCTTGATGTCCATGATTTTCCATGCAATTGCTTGTTTATGTTGTAAGACCCCATTCCCGGGACGCTTATAGCTGGCCAATCATCGCTCATAAAACATATAATTACTTTAACTTGAAATAAACATTGCAGTGGAAACATTTAAACACCCATTTCATTGCATTAAAAAAGCTTTTGCAAAATCATACATTGTTATCAAATTACAAAATACATGTTACATTTCAACACAAAAGCATTATCAATCTGGATGCCATCCAAAGGAGTTGAGTCGCTGCCCCGTGCCATTCTCAGTAACCTTACCTGCCAACTAGAAAATGCATAAAAAGTCAGCATTACAGAGTGAGTTCTAGTTTTATATAAACATTACATTACCTTTCTTTCGTTAAAGCATTTTTATTGCTATCACAAGTAATCACACATCGACAATATCATTATTATCTTCTTTTACTATTCACCACATACTTTCTTTAACACTTTCCTTCTTTATCACATTCTTCATGAGTATCTGGATCAGTGTCATTAGCTATGCCCCAAACAAATGGGGTACTGGGCCAAAGTTCATAATTGACTTCCACACTGCACATAGCCTGGACCAGCACCGGGGTAAGTGACAAAGATCACAGCTGTATTCTACACACCCAACATTATGCATAACTCGGGTGGGTAACCATTATAAACTACTATATACTACACCCACAACATTATGCATAACTCGGGTACTAGGCCGAAGATCATAATGACTTCCACACTGCACATAGCCTGGCCCCAGCACCGAGGTGGGTAACCACTATAAACCACTGTATATTATACCCCCAATATTATGCATAACTCAGATACTAGGCCGAAGATCATAATGACTTCCACACTGCACATAGCATGGCACCAGCACTGAGGTGGGTAACCACTATACAAATGGTCAGTCATAAAGACGGACCCCAGTGTGCATCCTTCTGGGGTAGCTAACCGACACACAGTTGAACTAACACCCTTCGTTAGGCGTGTTTCCACATACAAGGCTTGCAATACTTACTTTACTTTCTCTCTTATTAATGCATGCACTTAACATTATGTTCCTCTTTTCATTATCTTCCACTTTACATTACATAATACTTTTCATTTCATTCAATAACATTCAACGTAAAGCCATGGGAAGATAAACATACATAACACGAACATTAACATACACATACAATATCACCATATAGGGCATCATCATGCATATATAACATACATCATACCATCACGCATAACATCATGCACATCTTGCCAAATCATTCAATATGCATCATAACATACCCATCATAACATCTATGACCCCAAAAAGTCAACTTACAAGACCCCCGGGAACATCCAAAGTCAAAGCCTAAATTTCACATCATCATCATCATCACCATCTTATATCATTCATGCCCATCACATCATCTTTTACCTCAAAAAGTCAACTTACATAGCCCCCGAGAACATCCCAAGTTAAAGTCTAAATTTCACTTTTTCCCCAAAAAGTCAGAAATTTTCCAAGTGTTCATCCACATTTGGCTTTTTGTTCATCCACATTTCTTTTTACTCATCCGCATTTCCTCAGTCGCATGAACTTACTCATCCGCATTTGTTCATCCGCAATAACTTTGTTCATCTGCATTTCCTCAGTCGCATGAACTTACTCATCCGCATTTGTTCATCCGTATTAACTTTGTTCATCCAAATTTCCTCAGTTGCATGAACTTACTCATCCGCATTTGTTCAGTCGTATGAACTTATCCACATTTGTTCATCCGCATTGACTTTAACTCATCCGCATTTGTCAATGCTCATCCGCATTTGTTCACACTTAGACTTTCTCATGCACATTGTCCTTACTCATCCGCATTTGTCAATGCTCATCCGCATTTCCTCATCCGCATTTGTTCACACTTAGACTTTCTCATCCGCATTGACTTTCCATCCGCATTGACTTTCCATCCGCATTGACTTTCCATCCGCATTTGTCAACACTTAGGCAGTTTTTTCTAAACTTAGGCGTATGAACTACTATTTGGGCGCATGAGCAGCCTAGGGCACACTATTTATCAGATTCAGTCCCCAAATCTCATCTTTCATGTTCTAAGCTTAAATCTTACATTCTAAGCCATAGAAACACCACCACAACATCATCAAACAAGAACACAGACCAAAATCACACCATAACAGCAACATACACACATTCAAACATATGGGTATAAAACCCAGTTTTATAAAAACATACATTCATGCATTTCCAGCCCCAAAATCAGTAAAAAACTAGTAAAAGAGGGGTCCTAGAACACACCTTTGCAGCTCTTGAGTATGGCTTCTTCCACACTTTTCTGTAACTGAGTTCAACCTCCTATAAACCCACTAAAAACACACACAACTGAAAAAACAAACACACATAAGCATACAACCGAGGCAAGGTCAGTTAAGAACACTTAAAACCATGAACTCCTTACCTTGAATTCGAATTTTCTTGTTGTTGCTCTTCAGACCTGAGACTTTTCTACTTGTTCTTTCTCTTTCTCTAAAAAACATAGAACTAGGTGTGTGAGAAGGGAGTGAGTGGCCATGCCCACTTTACACCCACTTTTTCAAACCTTTGTCCTTTTTGACACTTTTTACCCCTTAACTTGAGTATAATGTCTTTTCTTTCTTTTTCTTCACTTTATCCTTCTTTCTTTGACTTTAAAAAAATAACCGGGTGTTACATATGTGCCTTACACATTGAGCAACTTGTTCTTCTCAACAATTGTTAAGGTGGATGAGATTATGACAGGAAGTTGAGATGTGTTTTCAAGAAAAGCGTATTCGAGATGAGATGGAAGTTCTTTGAACTCTAAAACTGGAGGGTCTTCGATAGAAGGTTTGGCTTTAGGTTCTAGATCTTGTTCAATGATCTCAAATTCTTTTTCATCAAATGATGTTTCATCAACTTCTAGTTCGGGAATGATTTGGTTCTCACAGATGGGTTCGGTGATTTGGACCTCTATTAATTAAGTGTTGCAACCATGATTTTGAAGAGTTTTCTTCAAACGAAAACTTATGATCAAATTGCAAGCATCAACTTAATAGAGTGAGTCATCATGATGTTGAGGGTGTTTCATGGATTGACCTATATCAAAAGTTACTTCCTCCTCATATACTATAAGCGTGAGTTTGCCTGTACAAACATCAATGAGGGCTTAAGAAATCGCTAAGAGAGGTCGACCTAGGATAAGAGGAACATTTTTGTCCTCGTCCATGTCAAAGATCACAAAATCAACGGGAAATACGAATTTGTCGATTTTAACTAAGTGATTTTCAACAATGCACCTCGGATATTTGATAGAACGGTTAGCTAACTGGATGATCATACGGTAGGTCTAGGTTCAGCTAAGTTTAATTTTTCAAAGTCCGCATAAGGCATAAGGTTAATGCTTGCACCTAAATCACCTAACATATTACTCATAGAAAGATTTCCTATTAGGCAAGGTATGGTGAAATTTCTCGGATTAGTCATCTTTTGAGGTAGTTTGTTTTGAAGAACTGCAGAGCATTGGTCATTCAAAACTACATGTGATAATTCTTCCAGTTTCGTTTTGTTCGACAAGAAAACTTTTAGAAACTTAAGGTAATTTGGCGTTTGGGCTAAGGCTTCCACCAAGGGCAGATTGATATGGAGTTGCTTGAACAACCCAAGGAATTTGCCACATTATGCCTCCTTTCGTTGTCGTCTCAAACGACCTAAATATGGAGGTGGTGGAACATAGAGTGGTGATGGAACATATTTCTTGGCTAGTTCTTCAATAACAACAGGTTGTTTCTTTTTATCACTCCCATTACTTGGAGTTTCAGTTTCTACTTCTTCAAGGATGGATTGTAATGTGGGTGCAACACCTTGAGTAGTTTTGCCACTACTAGTGATGATGGCTTTGACTTGAGAGTTAAGGTTTGTCATAGTGTTGCTGGGCAAACCTCCATGAGGTCTTTTAGATAGTTGTTATGCTATTTGACCTACTTGGTGCTCTATGGTTTGCAATGATGCTTTGTTGCTTTTGATGTCAGCTTCGCTTCTTTGGAACATCTCCTTATTTCTTCGATCAGATTTCTGCATGTACTCATATGTGGCTTCTATGGTTAATAACAATTGTTGCAATAAGTCTTCCATTGATGATGCTCCACAGTCTTGGTTACTACTGCTTGGACCTGAGTATGGTTTTTTTTGTTGTTGGTAAGGTGGCCTTCGATTGAATCTTGATGATAGTTGCTTGTTGGTTATTAGCGGCATCTATGTAATTCGAGTTGCTTCTCCAATTTGAGTTGTTTTTATATGAGTTGTTTGGGCCTCCTACGTAGTCAACATCTTCAACCATCATAATGCCTTGTGTGCATTCGCTGGTCTTGTGTGAATTTCCACATGTGTTGCATCGTGTTGAAGTTTTCTTTTGCTCGCTTGGCAATTGTTTGAATTGTTTGGTTAGAGATTCTAATTGGGCTGCAATTAGGGTATGAGAGTCTACTTGATGAATACCTTTAGAACTGGGTTTGGTTCTTAAGGGATTGTAAGCAAAGCTCATCTTAGCTTCTCTTTCTAAGGCTTGGTATGTTTTTGTTGGCATGACACTTCCAAAAACTCCTCTTGCACTTTGGTCTACCGCTTGCTTGTGGGCTTCGCTAATTGCATTACAAAAGGTTTGGCACTACAACCACAAATCAAGTCCGTGATGTGGGCATCTCCGAAGGATACTTTTATATAATCCCATGCTACGTGTAATGATTCATCGTCGTCTTAGCGAAAGCTTATGATGCTGCTTCTTAGTTTGGTAGTGCAATCGGGTGGAAAGTATTTCAAAAGGAATTGCTCAGCCATTTCCGCCCATGTGGTGATGGAACCAGGCGGAAGTGAATGAAGCCAGTCTATGGCTCGGCCTCGAAGTGAAAATGGAAAAAGTCTTAGTCGAATGGCATCACCTAAAAAGTTATTGATTTTGAAGGTCGCACAGATACGAAGGAATTGTGAGATATGAGCATTAGGATCTTCGTCTTGCAATCCATGGAACTAAATAGAGATTTCTATGAGTTGAATAAGACTAGACTTAATCTCGTAATTGTTTTGGACAACACTAGACTCATACCATCTATTGACGGTGTGAATAGTGTGTCATCTTCATTTCCTCGTCTTGGTTAGCCATATCTTCTTTGGATGGTGTACCTTCTAAAATGTCTTCTTCAATGATTGGTGTTGCTTGTTATGTTCCTTCACGCAATCTTTGACGGAAAAGTCATTCAGGTTTCAAAAAAGGCGAAACAAGTTCAGGGTTAGACTAGTCGGACAACACTAACATAAGAAAGCATAAACTAACTAAGGATCAAAAAGAATCTGGCAAATGTAGCTAAACTAACTAAGGCAGACTATCTAATAAAACTAAAATAAAGTTTGAACAAAAATATATTAACAAGTTATATAAAAGAGAGTCAAAAATTTAGTTTGTCTTTCAAACCTCCGTGTGTCCCTGACAACGGCACCAAAAACTTGATGCAATGTGGATAGTATATATTTTGATATAGATTTTTTGCACAGAGTCAATTTTAGTTGGTTATTACAAATACTAAACCGTACACATAAAATAAAAATGAACCTGTCGTGTAGTAATATAGTGTTGGTAAGAACCGAGTATCAATCCGTGGACACAC
This sequence comes from Flaveria trinervia, assembly GCA_025506515.1. Classification (NCBI taxonomy): domain Eukaryota; kingdom Viridiplantae; phylum Streptophyta; class Magnoliopsida; order Asterales; family Asteraceae; genus Flaveria; species Flaveria trinervia. Next base: position 11,876,740 of record CM046457.1, read on the forward strand.
CTAGCTGTTGATACATGTACCTAGATCCTGATCTTAATGTAATATGTCTTGAATGTCTTACACTGATGTAATATTAGGTACTTAATGAAATGAGAATGTTTGATTGTGATTTGTAATGTTTATTTTTCATTAATGAGTTGTGTAACTCATATTGACTAGATTATATAGGTTCGTGATTGTTTGAATTGATGTGCATAATGTTATAATAATGAATCCATTCAAACTTGGTTAAGTGAAGTTCTCATGCATTCGACTGGACCATGCGCCACAACAGTGGTCATGCGTCCGAATGGCCATGCGACTGAGTGTCCATGCCCCTAAATAGTCCATACGCTTGAACAACTTCATGCGACTAACTCAGTTGCACGACAGAACACTTAGTAATGCGAATGGATCAACCGCATGGCTCTATCGCAAGAATGAACCATGCTAATGCTTAGTCGCACGGATGAGCAACCCTAACCTACAAATACCACCTAATTCATGGAAAGACATAAGCATTCAATCCACTTTGACTCCAGACATACCCTAGTCGTCCAGAAGCCTCTAAGTTCGTACACCAAGTTCATAGAATGCTGTACATCAATTCCTAATCGATTCTTGACGTTAGATTCAATACATAATTATGTCTACATGCGTTCTCACTGATTGGATCGCCAATCAAATAGGATTCTGCACTATTTGGTTTGATTTACACGTTAATCAGTAGGTATTTTGTTCAAATACTAGATCCTAACAAGTGGTATCAGAGCCTTGGCTCTTGATTACGTGTTGATTCAATCGTTTTTGATACAAAAGTTGTGTCTGTTCACTAAAAACGCAATCTTTTTGTGTCAAACGGAGTTTTAGGCGTTTCCCGACCTTAAAGTTTAGTTTTTCCGGCATACAGCAATTAGGGTTTGTGAAAATTCGAGTTTTTACGGTCAAAACACATTTAACCTACGAATTATCAAACTTCAGCAGGTTCAGTCGCATGATTGGCTCAATCGCATGACTGAGTTCATTCGCATTCTCCAACCGCACAATTAGACTCATTTTATCCTCATTCGTACGACTGAGAACCCCATTTGGACTGTTCAACCGCATTAGTTCATTCAGCCGACTGACTCATTTGCATTTGTTCAGTCGCATGATTGAACCATTCGCATAGTTCAACCGCCCGAATAAGTTCAATCGCATACCTTCATTCGCATACATCAGCAGTTTGTTTAATAGTAAAGTTAAGTGAAATGGAGGACTAGTTTTCATCATACACAAGAAGTAGAGATACTCGTATTCAGAATCTGCTGTTGTTGGAGAACGAAGTGGGAATTCAGATAAACCCCCAAAGCTTATCACATTAGATGACTACCCATAATGGAAGCAACGTTTTCAAATCTAGTTATGTTGGCCCAAAAGAACCAATGAGCCGGATCAGAAAAACCTTAAGTCCCACAGACGTCACAACAACTGCTAAAGTCCACAACAGCTGAAGACAAAGTCTGAAGACACAAGTGCTGAAGACAAAGTCTGAAGACACAAGTGCTGAAGACAAAGTCTGAAGACATAAGTGCTGAAGACAAAGTCTGAAGACAAGTGCTAAAGACAAAGTCTGAAGACAAGTGCTGAAGACCAAGTATCAGTCGTTGTCACAACAGCTGAAGAGGTCTTCTTCAGTAGTTGTGACGGTTTTCTTTCAGTAGTTTTATGTTTTCTTTTCAGTAGTTTTGTAAAACGACTGAAGAGCTTGTTCTTCAGTCGTTGTAGTTTCAGTAGTTTCGTATCAGTAGTTTTATGTTTTATACTTGGCACTCTGATATGTTCTCAGTAGTTGTGAACATTTCAGTAGTTTGTTAAGTTTTAGTTATTTTGTAACAAATCTGCCAGATGTCACTATCCCGTGATATCAGCAGTGATTGCACTCTATATAAGGAGTGTCAACCTTATTGTAATCGTGAATGATTGAGCAGAAACATTTGATATTATTGAAACATTCCTTTTCACAGAAATATATTCTCTCTTTACAACCGTATTTGTTCTTAATGCATACGAATATCAAATCTTGCTATAATTTGTCTAATTCTTGTTCTTATTCGCTGCGTTACACTCTAATCCATCAAACTTGAGATCACTGATCCTGTCAATGGTATCAGAGCTGGTTCATCATTGATCGATCTAATAATTGATCATTGAAACTGCTATCCAAGATCCAAGTTTGATTGAATTAGCTTTTTGCAAGAAACAGTTATAGAGATTGAATTTTCTGTGTTTTTGGTCATTCATCCTGAGATTTATTCTTGGTTTTCATTGAGTCTGTTGTGGTCTATGTAAAATCTTTAAAAGCTTGAATTAAATTGTATTTGGACCTAAAATGACTACCCCTTCTAATGATCCTCACAATACTGGTTCCTCAACCAAGCCTCCGATGCTGGTTAGGAATGAGTACAACATATGGCAACGACGAATGCTCCATCACCTGTCTGTTAACAGCTCAGGTTGTTGGACATCAGTGGTACATGGTCCACACAAGCCTATGGTGAATAACCCGGAAACCAATCAAATGGTTCCGAAGAGAAGGGAGCAATACTCAGATGAGGATAAGAAATGTTTGAGATTGATGCAAAAGCCCATGGAATTCTGGCCATGGCACTGCCCAATGAAATCTATTCTGGGCTAATGCATTATGAAACTGCCCATGACCTCTGGAATGCCTTGAAAGAACAATTTGGAGGAACAGATGAGGTCTTGGAAATAATAGAGAAATCCTTGCCCAACATATAAGACATTTCTCATAGGAAGGGTGAGGCACTGACTCAACAGTTTGAGCGGTTCTCTTGTTGATCTCTGAATTAAAAATGGTCAAACATGAGTACACAAATAGCCAGATGAATAACAAATTTATCAGATCACTGCCTGAGAGATGGGACACATATACTATTGTCCTACGCTCCAGTGCAAATTTGGACAAACTATCTCTCACCAAACTCCATGGGAAATTGCTCACATTTGAGAGAGAGATAGAACAGAAATGAAAACTGTCATCATCTGGAAAGCTCACTGATGATTTTGTACTAGGAAACACTGCCTTGGTAAGTCATGAGTCAGAGTATGCGGGATCAGAATGCCACTATGATGAGCATATTGATTTCACCTCAAACAATTCTAATCATGCCTTTATGAGTGTTGATGTCACTCTGGTAATATAGTGACAATCTATGCTTTATCATGGATGATTGAAGGGCATTGCTGATGATGATTTAAAAGAGATGGATTTTGAGCCAAATGGCCTTGATCAATATCAGATCTCAGAAATTCTACAAGAGAACTGGCAGGAAATTTCCTGGACTCTCTGACAAAACCAAAGTCGGTTTTGACAAGAGCAAGTTGAAGTGTCACAAATGCACAGGCTTGGACACTTTGCAAGAGAGTGTAGATCAACTGGATCTAACACTTCTGCACCCCTTTTTGACTTTTCCAAATAACAATTCACAATTCAAAGGGCAACATTCTGCTGGTTCTAGTCATTCATCACACCCTCAATCTCCTGCATATTTTGTTCCTCAGGGTCAAATGCCATATCCTTATCCTGCTATTATATGCCATAGTCAAATCAAGTTCAAGCTCCTATTGTACCACAATCTCATGCTCTACCAGAACCTCAAACATCTCCATCTCAATCACAACCTCATCACAGCTTCTTCACACCTGGAGTCGTTGACTGGAGTAGCTTACCTGATAACTTGTCTGGTCACACTGAGCAATACTATGCTGGTGCTAGTCAACATGGTGGTGAACACCTTTTGGAAATCTTGCTCTCATGGCCCTGGAGTCTACTGAGGGTTCTGTTCAAATGCATCATCTTCACAGGTAACTCAGGTATCTTTAGAGGCTAAAGCCAAGTTATGTTCTGAATCATGCATAGCTGCCTTTATCTCTATTAGAGAGGCAAATGTAGCATTAATAAATCAAAAACTTGAGCTTGAGAAAACCATTTTCAAAAGAAAAGCTGAGTATGAGTCTGCTCTTAAAAGTAAAAGTGATGAGATTTATAAGCTTAATGCCAATTAAATGATGAAAAGGCCAAGCTAGAGGTTATTCTGGAAGACCACAGGAGTCTCAAAGAAAAACTTGCAGTGACCCAAGTGAGTGTGAACGCTGGGTCTCATCATGCAAGGGATTTGAAATGCTTCTTAGCAAGCAAACTGCTTCAAATGTGAAGTTTGGCATTGGTTACAACCATACTGCTCCACCAACAGACTTTACTCCTAACTCCATAGTTAAGTCTGAAAGTGAAAGCAATCTCCAAACCACATTATCGTGTGAGTCATTCTCCAATGATAATCTAAGATCAGAGAATGAAACCAGTGTTAAGATCTCAACAAATAAATTGACTGATGGTCTAACTACTGAGACTCATATGAAGCTGAGTACTTCAGATGTTGTTCCTCAATGTACCCCAAGTACTGAAAGAGACCCAACATGAAAAAGCATTTCAAATCAGTTGAAATACAAGGACTAACAACTGCTGAGGAATCCATCAAACAGTCTATTAGGACGGATGGAAAACAGTTGAATTACCAGTCTTCAGCTGTTACAAATCCTTTAGTACCTGTACTGATAGGAGGAAAGTACTGAAGATCACACCTTCAGTAGTTTCCACTTCAACAGTAAAGATGTCCAAGATGAAGAATAAACCATGTGAATTTGTGGTAAATTCAATCATCTATCTGATGAATGTTGGTACAAAAAGGTTTAAAGCTCCAAAGGGATGAGCTCATTAAACTAGAAATAAATAAATGAAAACTGAGTTTGAGACCAAGTTTGTACCACAATCATCTCAACCTGATAAACCCAAGGCCTTACCCAAATCCACTAAGAAGGATGCGGTTTATCAGAAGACAGCTGATATTGTTCCTCATGATAAACATAAGACTAAGTCTGTGAAGTCTAAGAAGGAGGAAATGGTGGGTCACAGGAACTCATCAAAAACAAGCTCTGGAGTGCCAATGAACTGAAAGCTCGAGCTTCAAATCAGACACAGCTTGTTATGATGGTTCAGCATCTGTTGGGGAGAGTTAACCAACTTGAAGCCCATGTGATCAAACCACTGGAGAGGAATTCCAGGTCCAAATCTACTTCAGCACCATCTCCATCTTCATCAGCTGTTAATCATGAGAAACCAGCTATGGTTAAATCTGTGATAAAGTCAGTCCCAAAACCAAAAAGGTTTGGGTCTCCAAAGCTAACTAGTTTCTTATGATTGTGCAGGGTTCTTCAACATGCCAAAGAAGCATCTGGTATGTGGACAGTGGAGGATCCATGCACATGACTGGGAGCAGCTCTCTTCTACATGACTACTCTCAGGGAAAGAAGTATTTGTCTCATTTGGTATGATGCTAAAGGTTACATCATTGGAAAGGGATTTGTGTCTAATGGAGATATTAGATTTGATGATGTCAACCATGTGGAGAATCTCAAATACAATCTGTTGAGTGTCAGTCAGATGTGTGACAAAGGACATGTTGCTCTTTTCACAAGCCAGAACTGTAGATTCTATCTTCCAAGGTTCTGAGCCTGATTGACAAAGTACTGGATGATAATACTCTCCTGAAGGCTAACACATGATAGTAAGAGTATATGCCTTGGATCTATCAAAGAAAATTGAGTTAAGAGGCCATCCATGCTTGTTCTCCAAGGACTCTCTCCAAGAATCTAAACTGTGGCATAAAAGGCTGGGTCATGTTAATCTCAAAAACATGAATCAGCTGATCCACAAGAGTTTAGTGAGAGGTCTTCCAATAAAGGATTCAATTGTGATGAAATCTGCACTGCATGCTTAAAAGGGAAACACATAAAGTTTTCATTCCCAACCATAGAAGAATCCAAGTCTAATGCCTGCTTACAACTACTGCACATGGATCTGTTGGTCCTGTGAAGGTAATGAGTATGGCAAAGAAGAAATACTTGTCTGGTAATTGTGGATGATTACTCTAGATATTATGGACCTTCTTCTTGCATTCAAAGGATGAGGCTGCTCAGTCCATTATGAACTTTGTGTTACACGTTGAGAAGCAGTATTCCCTACCATTAAGTGTGTGAGGAGTGACAATGGTACTGAATTCAAGAAACCACACTCTTGATGATTTTTACTTGTCAAAGGGAATCAAGATAGTATAGCATCCCAAGGACTCCAGAGCAAAATGGAGTAGTGGAGAGAAAGAACAGGACCCTCATTGAAGCTGCAAGGTCCATGTTGGCTGATTCTGGTCTACCACTGACCTTTTGGGCTGAAGCTTCATACAGCCTGCTATGTACAGAATAGGAGCCTTAGTAAATCAGAGTTGTGTTGAAAACTCCTTATGAACTTTTACATCATTTAGCCCCTTTTTTTCATTCTTTAGAGCATTGGGTTCCCTGTTACATTCTCACACAAAGGATCAACTCCAAAAGTTGATTCTAAGGTGGATGCAGGGTATTTTGTTGGGTATTCATCCACTTGCAAGGCTTATAGAGTATTCAAACCGTCGGACAAGATAGTTGAAGAAACCTTGCATGGGAGTTCAATGAATCCCCTAAGGATACAATTCCACAAAACCCTGTGCAGTGTTTGATCTGGACATTCTGCATATGTTCCTTATCAACCACCTGCTGTGCAGATCATATGAATCCATCATCTTCTGTAGCTAGTCATCCATCGGTGTTACTAATGATGATGATGATCAGTAATCATCTTTTCAAGTTTAGTGATCAACTGCCTGATTCAGCTAGACCTGATGTTCCTATAGCTTCAGTAGCACAATCCACAACAAATTGCTGATGAGATTCTACAACTTCAACTTCCTTTGAATTACCATCTACTGATTGGTTTCAAGAAATGCTTCACCATCACCATCTGTTTTGCTGAGCCCTGACAACACCACTTGCACAGATCTTATTGTGTACCAAGATCTGAAGAATCACCTATGTCTCAAATCATTGGTGATATCAATGCTGGCGGTTCAACAAGAGTCAATTGTCTAATTTCTGCTTCTATGCTCTCTTCATTAGTCAGCAAAGAGCCAAAGACTATCACATTGCTTTAAGGGACAATGGTGGGTTGAAGCCATGCAGCTTGAGCTTCTTCAGTTCAAGAAACAGCAAGTGTGGGAACTGGTTCCTCTACCTCCAGGTAAGTGTGCAATAGGCACTAAATGGGTGTTTAGGAACAAAACTGATGAAAATGGGCTTATTGGTAAGAACAAGGCCAGACTGGTTGTACATGGTTTTTCACAAGAGGAAGGTATTGATTATAATGAAACCTTGTCCCTGTAGCCAGACTGGAAGCAATTCGATTGTTTTTAGCTTATGCTGCTTATCACAACCTTAAAGTTTTTCAAATGGATGTCAAAAGTGCATTTTTGTATGGGAAAATAAAGAAGAGGTTTATGTATGTCAACCACCATGTTTTGAGGACAATAAACATCCTAATTGGGTGTATAAGCTTGATAAGGCTCTCTATGGGTTGAAACAAGCTCCTAGAGCCTGGTATGAGACATTATCAAACTTTCTTCTGTAAAATAATTTCACTAGAGGCTCCATAGATAAGACTTTATTCATTAAGAAAGCTGGGCAGCATAATCTACTTGTTCAATTTATGTAGATGATATTATTTTTGCATCCTCTGATCCACAGTTGTGTGATGCCTTTACAAAGTTGATGAAACAGAAGTTTGAAATGAGTGCCATGGGAGAATTACATTCTTTCTGGGTTTGCAAATCAACAAAAGGCTGATGGAATTTTCATTCATCAGTCCAAATACACAAAAGATCTTTTGGAAAAGTTTGATTTACAAAAGTGTAAGCCCTGTTCTACTCCCATGTGCACACCAACACTGGATAGATCAGAAAGGTAAAGTGTTGATGAAACACTTTACAGATGTATGATTGGGTCCTTGATGTACTTAACAGCTTCTAGACCAGATATATAGTTTGCTACATGTGTTGTGCTAGATTTCAGGCTGCACCTAAGTCTCATTTGATTGCAGTCAAGAGGATCTTTAGATATTTACAAGGCACCCATCTCTAGGTTTATGGTATTCTACTAGACATTCTGGTAAATTAGTTGCTTTTTCTGACAGTGACTATGCAGGGTGTAAGTTGACAAGAAAGTCCACTTCTGGAGGATGCCAATTCTTAGGCAACTGCTTGATTTCTTGGCAGAGTAAGAAGCAGACCTCAGTTGCTACATCAACTGCTGAAGCAGAGTACATTACTGCCAAGCTGTACATCTCAGGTACTCTAGCTTCAAAACCAATTATTGGATTATGGCATAACAGAGACTAGACCCCATTGTTAATGGACAGTCTTCAGCTCTTTGTATTGTGAAGAATCCTGTCCAGCACTCTAGGACTAACATATTGAAATCAGACACCATTTTATTAGAGATTGTTTTGAAAAAGGTCTGATTGATCCAAAATTTGTTCCTAGTGCTGATGAGCTTGCAGACATTTTCACTAAGCCCTTGGATAGCACAACTTTCCAAAACCTAGTGTTAAGGCTTGGTATGCTGCAGCTAGAATAAGTGACAACTACAGGTGATCTCAGCTCACAAATACTGATGATCATTAGTTATTATTGTCATTATATAAGTTGACGTTATTTTCTCTCCGGAAGTTTTCTTTAAACTACTAGAGCTTAACTTCTTAGTACTCAAGTACTTTATTTGTTATAACATTGATGTAGTTACAATAGCTGATGTAGCTACAACTACTATTGTCAGAAATACAAATACGTACTGATGTCCTATGAAACATCTGAAAACAGATGAAAACGTCTGATGAGTACGTGTTGAGGACAGTATGAAATAGTGAAAAGCAATGAATTGACGACAACTACTGATGAGCCTTTTTGTCTTCAGTAGTTTCCCAACTGCTGTTCTTTTAAACAACTGAAGCAAAACCATGTCTTCAGTAGTTTCACAACTACTGATGACTAACACCAAGTCTTCAGTTGTTTACAACAACTAATGGTAAAACCAAAGTCTTCAGTAGTTCCCAACTACTGATGACTAATACCAAGTCTCAGTTGTTTCATCACTGAAGTAAAAACTGTCTTCAGTAGTTTTATAACTACTGATGACTAAATCTTCAGTAGTTTTATAACTACTGATGACTAATCTTCAGTAGTTTTATAACTACTGATGACTAAATCTTCAGTAGTTTTATAACTACTGATGACTAAATCAGAGACTCAGCTGTTCAACGTCTAACGGTTAAAACCAAGTCTTCAGTTGTTTTATAACAACTGCTGATCACACCAATACGGTCAGTCATTCCAAACCTCTGAAAGTTAATACCACGTCATCAGTAGTTTCAACAACTGATGACTAACACCAAAACCTTCAGTCGTTTTCTAACCCTACCCTTTAAATACCTATCCCACCTTCAGAGTTTTTACTTTCTTCTCTTCTCAAACCTAACGTTCAAAAACTCTGTAACCTCTCTTCATCAATGGCGACCATGCAACTAAAACCTCGACACAACTGTGTCACACATCTCACAAAATCGCCATACTGGACCAAGTTTCACAACACCATTGATTTAATGGTTCAGTCACCTTACAAAACGGCTTTTCTGTTAAATCCCACCATATATGCCGAATCTCTTAACCAATTCTAGACAAAACGTCACTCTTGTCTCTGAGGAGAATGACACATAGTCTCTTCAATCGTTTTCCATCGTCAAAAAGTGGTCATTACTCAGACATTCTTCGCCAAACCCTCAATCTGGATGATGCCACTTTCCCAACTGGTTATCCAAAGGGCACAATCGATCAATCATTGCCCAGCATGGATACCAGGGTAACCTGAGTGCATCTACCATATTGAAGAAACATTTCCAGGATGCCGAACGTCTCATCTTTCACTAGTAAATGTCTGCCTTGCCCCCAGACATCATCATGGGATCAAATGTCCACAAGGTGGCACAGGTAATGTACTCCATCCTTGAGCAACAACCTTTAAATTTTTCTGAAATACTATTTTAGAGCTCAAGGATATGGCCCAAAAACAACTTGCTAACCGTTGGATATTATATCCTCGGTTCATAATGGCCATAATTGAAAACCAGCTTCAAGCTGAGGGACTTGTTGGCCTAGGAGTCCCTGCTACGGCTGTATTGCCTGAAGTATACTCCCGGCACAACTCTGACCAATCACTAAAAATGGCTGCCAAGCTGCGCAAACCCACGCAGCTAGAACCCACAGCCACCACCTCCAAATCCAAAGTCCCCACCAAACCCACTAAAAAGAAGACAAAAAAGGCTACTCAGGGAAATGAGTCCCCTGAGGATGCCCCTGCAACACAAATGCAGGCTATATCCACTGGTTATAACCCCCTAGTGGATACAAGGACTTCACCAGCCACAGCCGCTCAGGATTCCTCTCAAAAGGAGCCTGCAGCAACCAAAGAAGGGGTACCCACTAATCTGGTATCTTCCTCATTTGAGGAGATTGCCATTGAAGAGCACCATTCTCCCCAGGTGCATACTGCTTTTACCCCATCTCCCACTGCAACCGCCCCACAAAGTCTTACTCTCATTATTGCAAACGTGCTGACTCAGCTGCATGCCTCTCCTCCTCCCCAACAAACACCAACAAAGGGGAAAACCATAGCAATTGAGGAAGAGGATCAACATGCTTCTGACAGCCCACAGCACCAAAGGTTTAACTGTTCTATCTCTGGTGTGGATATGGAGACCAGAACATCTGGTGAGGCTGCCACCTCTTCTGAATCAGCACATGCTCAGACTGAGGCTGGTAACATTGCTAAGACCTCACCAGAGGCAACAGCTGATGAAGGACATCGTCCTGAGGCTGGAAGTCCCAGTTCCAAGAAAAGGGGCACATGCTAAACTAGTCTACACCCAGTGCATGTACATCCTGCTACAAGCAGGAGGTCAGGTGATTCAGCATCTGCTGATGATGACTGGGCTTCTTTTATGATGTTCTGGCCCACAACACAATTCTTGAGGAAGAAGTCAGTAGACTACAAAGACTACTTGACCAATTCTCTCAACAAGCAAGTCCATCTGCCACCAACATAAACCCACAGATGGCACCTTCACCTGAAGGTCTCCCACACACTCAGCCACTCAAAACTTCCAAGCCACCAGCTTCTATTTCTGGCACTGCTTCTCAGGGACAGAACCCTCTGAGCAAACAACTGCTATCTTTCAGCAATCCCTACCTCTCATCACCCCAATGATCATAGACATTGTGATCAAAACCATGGATGAGAGGCTTCCCTCAATCATACAACCCCTGGTGGAGGAGATGTGAGCACAAGGCTTTCTGCTACTCAAACCCTTGCAACCAATGCAACCAAAAAGGGGGAGAGTCAGTCAGTGAAAGCAAAGAGGAAGAGCATAGAGAGGAAGAAAGAAAAGGAGACTGAGAAGGAAGAGGAGTTTGTGAAGGGAGCTGACATTGATCAAGGGTGAAAGTCACAAAGACTTTCATGTCACATATAAGAAGAGGAAGGTTGAAGGAAAAGAAAAAGAACTCGAACTCGATGAGATGATCAAAATGGCGGATGCTACACACAGTAAATCAATGGACTCATTATTGATCAACTGTATAGACAGGGGTTCGATACTGCACAGCTTGACTCAGAGATTAGGAGACTTGAAGTTGAAGAAATTAACTCAAGATGGGCAAGTTATGATGCATTAGAAAGAGAAAGACTAGAGATCATGATCAGATTCATTGCAAAGTACCTTGGGAGATCATTGATCGAGATTAAGTCATGGACCAGGGACAGTATCTTGGCAATAACCACCAAGATCTGTTCGTCTGAAGCATACACTAAGGGATTGGTGATTGAAGCACTAAATGAGGCAGGTGCTGGGAACAAAAAGGAACTAGCAAAACATTCAAAAGCCTCACTCACTACAAGAATGCTAGAAACAACCTACAAAACCTCCCACTCAAAATCACCGCTACCACAACCCTCTAAACCAACTCCTACCCTCAAAACCAACAGCCGATGATGCACCAAGAAGAAGAAGAGAGGGTGTTGAGGCTAGAAGAAGAAGAAGAAGAGGATGATGAGGAAGAAGATAGGCTGCCTCTTTCTGCAGTCCTAACTTTGCCTAAAGCCAAACCTATGCCCATCACTCCCACCTCACAGATGGAAGCTGTGAGAGTAAAGATAGAAGAGAACAGCTGCAAAAGCTTCATGATGATGAGATGCTGAAAAGCATAGACAAAACTTATGCTGCTTCTTCATCAATAATCAGTATGTAGAAAGAAACTCTGAGATTGTACACCTTGCTAACACATTTCAATATCAAAAGGAAAAGGTGAGAATATGGCCTGATCCTAGGGTGGCTCACAGAATTGTGAAGAAAGACATTCCTTCGAGATACAAGGGCCAAGTAAAAAGGATCGTAGATGAAGAGATCACAGTGGTCCTTGTAGTATCACCCTGGGAATTGTAGAAGATTTCAAGAAGGCCTATGAAACTAAACAGCCACCCCAAAAGATGTTAGAGAACAGAGTAATTAAAAAGGGGTTAGTCTACAAGAGGCTTGAGAACTTCAAACAAAATGAGCTTAGTCTGTTACTTGAAGGGACTCACCCAGATGAGTTTGCATACAGACAGATCACAACAGTTGAGCTCAAAAATGGCAAACAGGCTAAGTACATTTTCGAGCTGTATGGGCGTGAAGGACGTTTGATGGTGGAGCTGAAAATCTTACCATGGAAGAACAAATTATGTTTCTCAGAGCATACACCAGAGAATCCTACAGGCTTATACATGGGAAGTAGATTTCAGGATAGGACCACAGCCTTGTGTCCAGTTCCCCAAAGTCAGGGCTCCTATCCATACTATGCCAACCAAATTTCAGAAATCTATTCCCAGGCTAGTGCTTAATTGGTCATCTTCTTAGCTGATCAAGAAGGAAAAAGACCAATCTTTGCCAACAATAAGTGGTACCTCAATAAAGTTAAGCTTTTGGCTGCATTAGTTCAGGGGGAGTTTGTTGGACCAAAAGAACCAATGAGCCGGATCAGAAAAACCTTAAGTCCCACAGACGTCACAACAACTGCTGAAGTCCACAACAGCTGAAGACAAAGTCTGAAGACACAAGTGCTGAAGACAAAGTCTGAAGACACAAGTGCTGAAGACAAAGTCTGAAGACACAAGTGCTGAAGACAAAGTCTGAAGACAAAGTCTGAAGACAAAGTCTGAAGACAAAGTCTGAAGACACAAGTGCTGAAGACAAAGTCTAAAGACAAAGTCTAAAGACAAAGTCTAAAGACAAAGTCTGAAGACACAAGTGCTGAAGACAAAGTCTGAAGACAAGTGCTGAAGAAAAAGTCTGAAGACAAGTGTTGAAGACCAAGTATCAGTCGTTGTCACAACAGCTGAGAGGTCTTCTTCAGTAGTTGTGACGGTTTTCTTTCAGTAGTTTTATGTTTTCTTTTCAGTAGTTTTGTAAAACGATTGAAGAGCTTGTTCTTCAGTCGTTGTAGTTTTAGTAGTTTCGTATAAGTAGTTTTATTTTATACTTAGCACTCTGATATGTTCTCAGTAGTTGTTGTGAACATTCAGTAGTTTGTTAAGTTTTAGTTATTTTTGTAAAAAATCTGCCAGATGTCACTATCCCGTGATATCAGCAGTGATTGCACTCTATATAAGGAGTGTCAACCTTATTGTAATCGTAATGATTGAGCAGAAACATTTGATATTATTGAAACATTTCTTTTCATAGAAATATATTCTCTCTTTACAACCGTATTTGTTCTTAATGCATACGAATATCAAATTCTTGCTATAATTTGTCTAATTCTTGTTCTTATTCCGCTGCGTTACACTCTAATCCATGAAACTTGAGATCACTGATCCTGTCAGCTTAAATGGAGTACATACAAATTGTGGGAGGCAATAGAGTCGGGGTACAGCATGCCAGTAGGAGCTGACGGAGTCAAACTTACACTAAGTGGCATGTCGGATGCACAGAAGGTAAAACACAATGTTGAGAAGAAAGTCTACGCTTTGCTCACTCAGTCTATTCCGAAGGATATCTTCTATTAGTACTCAGAGTATACTCAAGCAAAGAAACTATGGGATGCGATGGAGAAGAGGTATGACGGAAATGCCTCACTCAAGGCCATTAAGGCCAAATCTTTGAAGAAGGAGTTGACAACTTCTTTCAATGGGAAAGGAAGGCCTGGATGATGTGATGACAGATTCTACCACTTGATGACTGAGATGCACACTCATGGAGTAACTACGTCGACGGAGGATAAGGTATCCAACTTTGCTGATGGACTACCGGAGAAAAATGGGCTTCCTTCGTTTCAAATCTCAGATAGAATGGGATGCTCTCGAAGTTAGATATAAATGACTTCATTCTGAAACTGAGAGAAGAGGAGCTTAGGATGAAGTACAGAGCTGAAAAGACCAACTACGATTAGAATCCTACACTCTACAATGCGACTCCTCAAGCCAAGACATCTAGAGCACCACTTCAGACTGCCTTCGTCTCAAGCGCAGCAATTCCATCACAACCTTGTACTTCAGGGTCCGAAACATCATGGTCGTCTGCACCCAGTATATCATACCTGAAGCTAATGCAACAAAATTGAAAACCGATAACTTTGGTAATGTGACTGTTGAGGTGGCCAAAGAACACATGGACCTCTTTGCTGCTGTAGTCCACTCCTATGATGGACTACTTGCTGGAAAGATAGGAAATTGTCACCTGGTAGATGAGGATTATGAACAGGTGGACGAAATGGAGTTGGAACGAATGGACATAATGTGGGCTTTGGCAAGTGCTGTCCGACGAGCTAAAAAGTTTGTCAAAAAGACCGGATAGAATTGGTTGCTACCAAAGACACAACCTTTCGCTTCGACAAGTCAAAAGTAACTTGTTTCAACTGTGGTGAGAACGGTCACTTCAAGCGGGAGTGTGTGAAGCCAAAGATGACTAGTAATGGCAATCCCTTCTCGTCCTTTAATCGTCAGGACAAAGCCACATCAAGCAGTTCTACTTCATCAAGCTAGGACCCCAAAGCCTTGACTGCTAATGAGGATGAAGGACAGGACTGGAGCTTTCGGTTCGTCTCACCGGGAGAGTCCAACATAGCTAGTGTGGAGGACATTGATGACGATTCTGCAAGTGAAGGAGATATAGCACTAGAGATCGTGATGTCAAATTCTAAAGATACTACACATGTAGTCAACCACCTGTCTGAAGAAGAAAAATCTGCATCAACGTCAGAATCACCAGAACCAGAGACAACAGATTCTGCACTCATGGCTGATTCCTCTTTAACATCTCAGGTAAGTACTACTGACTAGTTGTGTAATAATCATGCTTTTTTAGATTGCAATAAATTTAGAGAAAGTATTGATTTGAAATTTGCTAGGTTATTAGATCATAATGCTAGCCTAGTAAAGGATCTAGAACTGTGCACTGAGGCTAATAGAGTATTAAAACAAAACGAGCACAGTTATAAGGAAAAGATAGACCTATTGAATAAACAGCTTAGGGAAACAGAGGTAGTTGCCTTTAACCAAGCAAATGACATTAGATACTATCTGAACTCCCTAGAGGACACTAAGAAGCAGAAAGCAGTTTTAGAAGTAGAAGTCAACTCCTTAAAACAAAAACTGCACAGTTGGACAAGCTCATCTCACATTGTCCAACACTTAGTGAGAGAGAGAAATAATAGGGAGGGATTGGGATACAAAGTGGTTCCACCACTGCCTGAGACCTTGATGAACACCAAAAGTAAACCAATTAAAAATAACCCCATCAGGGATCATGTGGTGTCAACTCTTCTTGTTAGTAATCCAGATTCCGTAAGTAAATCCAATGAATCTGACGCTAAACAAAAGGAGGCCACTTCAAAGGCAAAAGGAAAGATGCCTTGTGTTAACCTAGAAATTGAGTTTGAAAAGGTTAATTTAAAGTCAGGGTCAAACAGAGTAAAATCAAAACCCAAAAGGACTATAAAACCTAAACAATCACGAGCGTCATGTCAAAGTCAAGGTAAACAAGAAACACAAGATGTAAAACCAGGTAAGGCAATTACGTTTGTAAAACCAATCATACATCTAATAATGAAGTGTCTCAATCTAAAATAATAAGGTCAACTGTGTGACATCTACATCTCCAGCAAAACATATAGACCGTAAAGTTGAAAGCAGATCATGTTATAATTATGGAGAGTATGGTCACATAGCGTCTCATTGTCCTTATTACCAGACACCAAGGAGGAAAGTTGAACTTTCTGCATCTATACCTAGCTCTTTAAAAAGAGCTCAGTGATGCCTCTTAAAAGGGAT
This sequence comes from Flaveria trinervia, assembly GCA_025506515.1. Classification (NCBI taxonomy): domain Eukaryota; kingdom Viridiplantae; phylum Streptophyta; class Magnoliopsida; order Asterales; family Asteraceae; genus Flaveria; species Flaveria trinervia. The sequence continues at coordinate 11,893,057 of CM046457.1, forward strand.
AGTGAACCCAATGTTCAACCCTTCAATCAGTCGTCTGTTTATCACAAACAGGCCCTACACAAAGCTGACCTATGGAAAGAAAAATTTGCCTCAGTGTCTGAAAATGAGAACAAAAAGAAATCCGAGCTTTCCATAACCTCCAATGGTCAATGGGTTGAGTTTATGATTTGTGATTCCTCGGGGAAACCCAAGCCAGTTAAGGTTTGGGTTCCTAACATTAACTAATGTTTTCATTGAATGTGCAGGGTGTTCGTTTTAGTGCTAAGACTAACACATGGATTGTAGATAGCGGAGCATCCAAGCACATGACAGGGAACAGAGCTCTCTTATCAAACATGAGAAAAATCAAAGGAGGGCATGTCTCATTTGCTGGAAACAAAGGCGGGTACATCACAGCCCAAGGGGAAGTGGGAAATGAGAAAGTTAAGTTTGATAAGGTAAACTATGTCCAACAATTACAAAATAACTTACTTTTAGTTTCTCAAATATGTGATAAAGGCTTCAAAGTAGTCTTTGACAATAAGAAATGCGACGTTCTGAAGAAGGACTACGTGATACCGGAGGACCAAGTCCTAATGTCAGCTTCAAGATATAATGATCTTTATGTTTTGGATCTCTCAAAGGCCTCCACAACGGATCGTGAAGTCCAATGCTTCTTGTCCAAAGCTACTGAGAAGGACTCTATCTCCTAGCATAGGAGAATGGGACACATAAATCCGAGGAAAATAAATCACTTGATCCAAAATGATCTTGTGAGAGGAGTAAATGTCAAAAACTTCCAACTCCCAAGTTTCTGTGTTGCATGCAAAAAAGGCAAACAGACGAAGAAGTCTCATAAGGAAAAGAAAGTTCATTCCATAGAACTTCCTCTTGAGCTCCATCACATGGATCTGTTTGGTCCAGTCAGTACAAGAAGTATCGCAGGCGACTTGTATTGCTATGTAGTTACTTATGACTACTCAAGATTCTCTTGGGTAAGGTTTCTAAAATCCAAATCAGAAACATTTGAATCCTTCAAAGAATTGGTAACTACACTGGAATCCCTATTCAAGCTGAAGGTACGACAAGTGCGCTCAGACAACGGAACCGAGTTCAAGAATCAGTGGATGGAGGCCTACTGCAAGGAAAAGGTAATTATGCATCAATTTACCTCTGCCTACACTCCTTAGATGAACGGCGTTGCTAAACGGAAGAATCGAAGCTTTATAGAGACAGTACGGACAATGCTGGCAGACTCGAAACTGCCTATTCAATTCTAGAATGAAGCAGTGGCAAATGCATGTTACACACTTACTCGAGTTCTGGTAGTTAAACACCATGGAAAAACGTGCTACGAGTTACTACAATGACATACACCTAACTTAGAGTATCTCGAGCCGTTTGGCGCTCTGTGCATCCTACTGAAGAATACTCAAGAGGGAAAATTCAGTGAGAAGTAGATGAAGGGATCTTTCTAGGATACAACATACCAAACAAGTGAGTTTATAACAACTCAACAGGTCAAGAAGAGGTGTGGTGTAATGTTGATGTTCAGAGATACACCACACCACCTGCTGGAAAAGGGTCTGTTACTTCTTTGACTATGATGGATTCTTCAAGTCTTTCAACATACCACTCTTCACTTCCGAAGATGAGTTGGAAAACAAGATAATGTATGACGTCTTGAACACACCGTCTCAAGATTCTACACAATCCGGTTGACTAAGTCAATCATCTACCAACTCAGGGGGAGCACTTGATGTGAGTGACTCTTCCTCTGATGGAGAAAATGTGGAACATGATCAGAACAACTAGGATGCACAGGTTCTGACTACCACAAGTCCACAAGCATCTAACAGTGAAGGTTCTGATCCTTCTGAACCTCACACTCCTATAGCCTCACATCCCGAACCAAATATTCACAATCTTGATTTTGAGGTGATCGTTCCAATAACTCTCGGCTCAAGTCTAAACGTCTATCATCCATTAGATAATGTCCTAGGAGATGTGAGATCAAGGGTTCAGACTAGAAATCAGTTATACTGAGCTGATTATGCCTCTATGATGGAGAAGGGATACCTTTATGATTGTGCTTACCGTTGCTTTGTGTCTCAGTTTAAGCCAAAGTATGTGAGTGAAGCACTAAATGATGAAGCCTGGGTGAGTGCCATGCAAGAAGAACTTCTTCAGTTTAAGAAGTTAGGTGTATGGACTCTAGTGGATAGACCTAAAGGTGCTATGGTCGTTGGCACCAAATGGGTCTTGAAATGCAAGAAAGATGATCAGGGGGTGATCATCAGAAACAAGGCTCAGCTTGTTGTTCAGGGTTTTCGACAAGTTGAGGCTATTGGCTACAATGAAGTGTTTGCACCCGTGGCAAGGATGGAAGCAATCCGCATCTTCCTTGCCTATGCATCTTATATGAAAATCAAAGTTTATCAACTAGATGTGAAGAGTGCATTCCTTCATGGTTAGATTCGAGAGACAGTGTATGTCAGTCAACCGGAGGGATTTGAGGATCCATATCATTGGGACAGAGTTTACAACTCGACAAGGCGCTATACGGGCTTCATCAAGCTCCAAGGGCCTGGTATGAGAAACTCTCGACTCATCTTGTGAAACACGGTTTTCAAAGGGGAGTCATGACTGTACATTGTTTATCAAAGAAAAAGATGGAGATTTAGTGCTGGTACAAATCTATGTCGATGACATAATCTTCGGTTCTAAGAACGAAGAATTATGCAAAGAGTTTGAAGCAGTAATGAAGGCGGAGTTTGAGATGAGTGCAATGGAAGAGATGAAGTTCTTTCTTGGGTTACAGGTGGATCAGACACCAAATGAGATTTTCCTAAATCAGACCAAGTATGTCGGTGATATTCGCAGTCGGTTTGACATGGAGAATGCTTCTACAGCTGGAACTTGCTACAAACCATGACGTAGCACCTGACGAGAATGGTGATCTAGTAGATGCCACTATGTACCGAGGGATGATTGGATCTCTCATGTATCTCACTGCCTCACGACCTGATATCATGTATGCTACATGTTTATGCTCACGATATCAGTCAAAGCCTAAGGTGAACCATCTTATTGGGGTTAAAAGGATTTTTCGTTATCTGAAGGGCACACCCACACTTGGATCAGACACCAAATGAGATTTTCCTAAATCAGACCAAGTATGTCGGTGGTATCCTCACGATGATGACTTTGAGCTTACAACATATAGACTCAGATTATGACGGCTGCAAGATGAACCACAAGTCTACTTCAGCAGGGTGTCAGTTCTTTGGGAGAAGATTATTAACCTGGCAGTGTAAGAAATAGACCTCAGTTGCATTGTCAACCTGTGAAGCCGAATACGTTGCTGCTGCAAGCTGCTGTTGTCAAATCATATGGATTCAATAGCAAATGCGGGATTACGGTTTGAATTTCTCTTCTACTCCTATCTTTGTTGATAACTCTGTTGCAATTGCAGTCACTAAAAACCCGGTCCAACATCCTAAGACCAAACACATCGAAATTAAATATCACTTTATACGTGATTGCTTTGAAAAAAACTTTAATCGATGTGGTAAAAATAAATACAGATTTTCAACGCGCTGACCTTTATACAAAGGTATTTACAAACCACATTTTTTATATATGTTAGAGGTCAACGGAGTTAAAAAGAAAAAGTGAGGTCATTCCTGAAGATGACCATGTATAGTCCGATGCGTCATGTCTAGTTCCATTTATTTTTCTTTTTTTATTATTATTTTATTTTATTTGTTTAATTTTAAGTTGGTTATTTAAAATTGGTCTTACTGTTTTGCCTATTAAAATCCTAAAACGCTAATTCATTACGGTTTTAAAATTTTAGGGGGAGAATAGGTTTAGATAGTACAAAAAAACGAGGGAGAAGGAGAGACAAGCTGATAATAAAAGTAAAATCGTATGTGTGATACTGATTCAATCTTTGGAATATGATAGTACACAGGAACAAATCATCTGGGACTTTAAAAATCAAAATTGAAAAAGATACAAAGCTCGAGTATAAGTCTGTGTAGTCTGAGCAATATAGAAGGAAATATGATAGATAAGCTAGCTACTACTAAGGTAACACAAAGAAAGTAGACCTAGAGGTTGCTAGACCACAGATAATATGTCAGTGGATTCAACACAATAGATGATTAGACCTTTTTGGTGATCTAAATATTAAACTAAAATGTTTGACTAGTTGTGGGTAACACCTTATCCTTGGTTAACACAATCAACAAGATTCCAATAAGGGGTGATGAGCAAAACAAACGCCACAAATGTGTGCGCAAGACCAAAGCATGTGCAAAAGCACATAAAAATGCAAATACAATCAAAGTGATAACTTATGTTGTTGGTGAGATCTATGCAAAAAGAATGAAAATGCTCAAACAAGAAGATAGGTTATGTGCCTCTCTGTTGTGCGGTGGCACTGACCTGAGGATAAGCATATATTCTAGAACTCATTGTTGTTTGCCGCCTCTCTACGGTGCGATAGCCTCTCTAAGAGTCTTGGCTTCTCTTGAAAGTTCTAAGAATAGTTTCTTCTTGAATACTACCCTGAGACCACTCAATAATCTCCTGAGGAATGTTGATTACCATATAAGTGTGGCATCAACAAATGCATGTTGAAATAATCAAACCTTAAACTATCACCAATGTGTGTTGAAAGTATGTGGATGGATTTAAGATGACAAATATACTGACAATAAGTGTGGCTATAATTCTTGAAAGTTCAAATCAGTGTGGGGACCTAAGAGTACTAGTATGATTTCCTAAATTTGCTAAATGTCTCCAAATGAAAAAAACAAGAATTGAGCATCAAAGTTTTTAAATAACTTGTCCTGAATGATTTGAGTATCCTGTATGATTCCAAATTAAATTGGTCCATGTATGATTTAAATGATTGAAGCTGCTCTCTCTAAGAAAAATTATTCCTTAGAACTACTTCTTAGGAATTAACCCTAACAAAAACACAAAACCATGTATTAGTTTTAAGTTTCAGTGTTATTTCTTTTATTTCTGTTTATATTTTGTCAATTTTGAAGTGTTTAATATCGGACTATGTCATGGAAGTTGATAAGGGACCTTATCATCTAAAAGGTCACGTCTAAGGTGACCACACGTGCTTTCCAATAAAAATAGGTCACATTTGAGATGACAAAATGTTTTTAAAAGGATCACGTCTGAGGTGATCAAAGGTTTTTTTAGATAAAATGATCATGTCTGAGATGATCAAATGCATATAACGTTTATTCAAAAGTTAAAAGGGTGTAAAATGTAAAATGGGCATAAAGTTAAAAACCATGAGTATGATTCATTCGCACGACTGGACCATGAGCATGGACCAGTCGTACGATTGAAGGATATGAGTGTGCCAAATCGCATGATTAACCCACACGTATGAGACATACGTGCGATTGGACCATCAGCACGACTAAATTCACACCATTGGACACCTAAAATGTGTGAATCGCATGAACGAAGGTGACCGATTGACACAGTCGTACGGCTGACCTCTAGTCGCACGACTGAAGGTGACCGACTGTGCTAGTCGGACAGCTGATCTTGAGTCGTACGAACAAATTGTGTGACTGGGCTCAGTCGCACAACTGAAGGGAACCCTAGAATAAATAGTGGGGTAGTCGGTCGCAGTCATTCATCACCCCCAAATTCGCCCTAATTCGCACGACACGTCGTTACTCTGCCAAATTTTCGTTTGAGCCTTTTATATCATTGACTCTTGTGTATTGACGATTTCCACTGATTATACAGGTATAATGCGGCGCAATCCACTCGTATTTCATTAAATTTGATTCCAAAATCGTCAAATTAGGTCCAAACCAAGAACCGAGACTTGTTTGGCTAAATAACCTAATCAAACTAGGCAAATGATTGAAATTAATGTTATTAGGTGGTAAATAGAATGATTGCGAGTCCAATGAACCAAAACACAACGTCGAATCATAAGAACTGGTCAAAACTTGAATTTGAATTGAACAGCATTCTGTCATGCGAATGGCAGATTCATGAACTTCAGTCGCACGATTGAGTAGTGTGAATGGCTAAACCGCACGACTGAATCATGTGTATGAGTTCAATCGCACGACTGATATACACGAATGAGTTTACATATGTATGAGCCCAATCGCATGTTCAAGTCGTATGTATGAGATCATTTACACTACTAGATCTCAGTCGCACAGTCTCATTCGCACGACAGAACAGAAAGAATTTCAATTCCAAATGATTCAAGATATTATTCATCAACGGATACTAACGTTTATATTCATTGTGTAACAGATGGCGAGTCGGTGGACAATGAGCACTAAGCATAACATTTGTGCTCATCTGGATCTGACATCCAGAAATGCTTCAGACTTTTCTGGCATTATCACGTTTCTAAGAAGATCGAGGATCTTCCATACCATATTGACTCCGTATACACCATATCGCTCTATTCAGCATGCCTTCTGGGAAGGCGCAGTAGTTGATAGATCCTAAGAGCCTCATCGCATCAGGAGTTCTATATTTGGGGAGGCCATAGAGATCACTAAGGATGATCTTAGGACGGTGCTGCAATTTGGGGATGATGCTGATTGCCCCACTCGATTACACCCCCTTACTGTCCGAGGATGTTTCTTGGCTGCTAAGTACTCTTGGGACATCAACGCAGGGGTGCTCAACAAGAGCAACATGTGCCCCCAGTTCAAGTACCTCGCACATGTGTTGCTGAAGTGTATAGCGTCTCGAAAGGGAGGGTTTGACGAGCTCTCAGATCAGATCCAGAACGCATATGCAGCGTTGGTGCTGAACCATCCGTTCAGCTTCTCCAAAATGATCTTCACCTACCTGGCGGAGAACATTAAGGGGAAAGGGAAGAAGGGCTTCTACATGTACCCTCAATTCATGCAGATGATTATTCACCAGAAGCTGCCTTCCTTTCAAAGGAGAAGGAAGATGCAGTGATCCTTGAGGTGATGGACAACACTACATTGGGTCGTATGAAGGTCTACAGGGGAAAACAGGTTAAGCCCCCTTTGAGGAGATTGTTCGGGCATCTGGCCCAGGAGGGTTACGTGGCGCTGGCAAGGCGTAGATGGTGTCATGTTGACAGTGACTCAGAGGCTGAGCAGCTACAGCTCCCGGAGGATGACTCCGATGATGATGACAGCGGTGATGCTGGAGATGCAGGGCCCACTCAACCAAGGGCCCCCACTGCTGATATAGCATTTTCGGCATCTGCCAATGATGGAGCAGAGACTGCAGGATTCCATCAGGATTTCATACCTGATGAGGAGGCGGACTCAGATGAGGAGCCTCTGACTCGGACTGTGGGCAGTAAAGTCTTTGTCATAGAACGAGGGCTCCGGGCGGTTGGTGAGCGCCCTGGCAGGTCGGGAGAAGCTGACACTGATCCTACATATGCTCCCGATCAGCCAAGCTGTGTTCTAGGTGGAGCATCATCCTCGACAGGATCGAGGAAGAAAAGGATGGCTCAGCCCCATGACATGAAGAAGAATAAGAGAAGACTCACCTTCATCAATACCACCACCACCACTACACCTACCACCACCACTCCACCTTCCACCACAGCCACCGCCACTTCTACCAGACCCTCTACCACCATTACCATACCACCCACCATCACTACCACACCTCCACCCTCCACTACTACCACCATACCTCTACCTATTATACCTATACCACCCCCAATCTACACCACCACCACCACCACCACTAGCCACCATGTTGTACCACCATCTTATCCCTCCTACACATCAGGACCTCTGCCTCCCAGTGGGGTAGAGGGACAACTCTCAGCACTCAACCGTATGGTGCTGAGACTGTTAGCTATAGACGACGAGAAGACTGCTCAGATACGTCAGCTGGTAGACCTTACCGTTGCCAAATCTTTGCAGATATCTCAGCAGGCCCAGCTGATGGTGCTCAGCATGTAGAGACGTCCCAACTACGGGAGCAGAATGCCCAATCAGCTAAGAGGATCGAGGAGTTGGAGACCACCAATAAGACCATCATGCTGCATCTCAAGGGATCCAAGGTAGAGCCCCTAAAGAACAAGGAAGGGGGACAGTGATGATGAGGATGATGATGGTGATGATGATACTGATGTTGCTGGTGATGTTGGAGATGATGAGGCTGATGATGATGAAGACGACTCACCTGCTGCGGGTGCCACACCTGCCAGTGAAAGGAGGACTAAAAGAGCACAAGATCAAGGTGCCTCCACATCCGCCCCGTCAGCAGAAGAGGATATGACTCAGGACAAGAGTAATACTTAGCTATTTTTGTTATTTAAATCATATGTATTTGAATCATATCAATCTAATGTAATGAATGTTTGTATTTAATGTCAATGTTTCTGTTTTGATTGTGAACTAATGATTGTTGTCTTGAATGTGTAAATCAAACAGATCCAAACTTTCAGAGGGATGAATATGATGTAGATCCCCTTCAGCAGGTCAAGACTCAATTAACCATGATTCTTGATCTGCAAGAGATTTTAAGGAGATCTATGAGTTACACCCCAGAAGAGGGGGAGATAATTCACGACTTTACTGATGAGCAGTTGGCCGAAATGTTCAAACTAAATGCTGACAAGATCGTGAAAAACGCTCCAACAGTCCAAGGTGATAGTGACGACGAACTCAAAGACATTAATGAGATCGAGATAGAAGATGTCACTCATCAACAATATCCAGAGTACACTGACATTGAAGGTAATATGGTACCCAATCGGGGTGACAACTTGTCAGTGAAACCTTCAAGACTCTGATAAAATGGAAGAAGTATTAGACAAGAAAGAAGATACAGCCCAAGCCACGGATGCTGATGTCAATGCGAGAAAGGTTGAGTGGGCTGCTTGCTTTGACGACCTAAGAGCCCAACCCAACGCTACAAAGTCAACTGAATACACCAAGCTGTATAAAGTCAAGAAACATCAAAAGGTGGCAAGCAGGATTATAGCGTGGGCACATTTTGAAGACCTCAACGTTTACGCTGTTAAACGCGAGAAGGGAATTGAGTGCTTCAGATTCCCACATGATCTGAAGACTCTTCCAGGTTTTGAGCTTAACCAGTTAGCAATGTTAATATTGCTATACGCTGACCCTCGTAAGATGTCAGGCTGGTTTGAAGCAGCTCTAAAGAGGGAGTACCACACCAGATGGGTCAACTTCAAACCTCAACAACCAACGAGGTACTCAGGCAATCTGAGGTTGACGCCATAACTGGCAAACCAAAAATAGTGTTGAAGTGGAGTCCACCACGTACACGGGAGACGCCACAGGATTTCATTGCACACTTCAAATGGTGGTACTACGATTGGAGAACGGGAGAGGCCGTGATAGTCTTAAACAGAAATGGTACAATGGAAACCATAAGGGTGTTTGACCCAATGTGGCTCACCAACTTGTCAGCAAATGATGTTTATAAATTATACAAGTGGCCACTATTCTATGACTCACGAGATATTATACAAGCTTTACAATTTCAGAATGTGATACAACTCTATTTTGCTTTCGAGATAAATACAGGAGTCGCTAGAGAAGCTAAGTACAAGAAGTTTGAGGAAATTATGAAAGATGTAAGACAATAGATAGATCTAGGTCCAAGGGGGAGTTTGTTGATACATATGTACCTAGATCCTGATCTTAATATAATATGTCTTGAATGTCTTACACTGATGTAATATTGGGTACTTAATGAAATCAGAATGTTTGATTGTGATTTGTAATGTTTTTAATTTTTCATTAATGAGTTGTGTAACGCATATTGACTAGATTATATAGGTTTGTGATTGTTTGAATTGATGTGCATAATGTTATAATAATGAATCCATTCAAACTTGGTTAAGTGAATTTTTCATGCGTCCGACTAGACCATGCGCCCCAACAGTGGTCATGCGTTCGAATGGCCATGCGACTGAGTGTCCATGCGCCTAAATAGTCCATACGATTGAATAACTTCATGCGACTGACTCAGTTGCACGACTGAATACTCGGTCATGCGAATGGATCAACCGCATGGCTCAATCGCATGAATGAACCATGCTAATGGTTCAGTCGCACGAATGAGCAACCCTAACCTATAAATACCACCTAATTTGTGGAAAAACATAAGCATTCAATCCACTTCGACTCTAGATGTACCCTAGCCGTCCAGAAGCCTCTAAGTTCGTACTCCAAGTTCATAGAACGCTGTAGATCGATTCCTAATCGATTCTTGATGTTAGGTTCAATACACAATTGTGTCTACGTGCGTTCTCACTGATTGGATCGCCAATCAAATAGGTTTCCGCACTATTTGGTTTCGTTTACACGTTAATCAGTAGGTATTTCGTTCAAATACCAGATCCTAACACTAGCCTACTCAACAAACTTGATGATTGACTATCAGATTTGGTTTTTGTTAAAAAATGATAAGTTGCATTGGAAAGATTTTTAGGTTTTGAAAAGAATAATAAGAATAAAGAAAACTAAGATTGAAGCGTTTGGATTTAAAACCATGGAATAAAAGTTATCATCTTAATTAGACTCCACTTATGTAACCGTGATGAATTGGTGGTGTGATTTAAAGATATTGATTAATGTAAGTATGTTAATGTTTATAAAGATGAGTTGGCGCAATTTCTCATCTATCTTGCTCTGTAGTGACTAGGATCACTTCAGCTTGAGTTTTACTGCTTAGATCAAAGCCTTAGTAATGTAGGTAAATCTTTTATGACCTATTTGACATACGGTTTCTGAAAACATAACTTAATGTTAAAAAGAGAGTTGGTCAGGTTCTTTCCTAACATACCAATAATTTTAGAAAACAGTAACAATTACTGTAGATTTTTCAACTAATAATAAGGAATCCGCAAATGATCAGAAAGTTAAAGTGATATGAATTCTAATAATCATTTCTAGTTCATTAGCCATGGATTTATTATGAATACCGGTTTCACGAATGAAAGTTGATCATACGTTTTTCAACCGTGCATGACAATCACAATCACAAACAATAAATTGATAAGTTTCCATTCAAATGTAGATGCTACCCATCAATAGTTTTCCCAAGACCACCATAACATTAACATAATATTTATCATTCAATTAGTTCATCACAAATTACATAAGTTTCATCCAGTTAGGATGATAAAAAGAGTTTAGCTCATAATGAGCTTGAAAATAATAACAGATAACAAAGAACATAGATATAAAAACTTTAGTGAAATGGAAAAACTCAAACCGATAATCCATAATGGATGATGTTTAGATGATCCCAAACTTCTTCCAAGTGTTGTATGCACCTCCCGAGCCTCCAAATGATCTTGAAGGCTTGATTTCGGAGAGAATTCTGTAGAGTAACTCTTCACCAAAGCTTGCCATAATGGTGAACTTAGGCTTCTATTTATAGGTTTCTAGGGTGTTTAAAAGGCATGCCCCGTGCTAGTACAATGCTTACGAAAGTTGATCGGGTCGTACGTGCAGGTTGTATCTAGCATAGCCCCGTGCTAAATGGGGCACGGGGCATGGCCCCATGCTTGATGAGCATGCCCCAGTGCTTGCTTTTAGGGGAGAGTACTTTTTGTCCTGTTAGATGTCCAAACATGGGGGTGTATTAATTTAGCAAGGGGGTTTGTTTCTACCAAGTCATGAGGGTGTGCTTATTGAGGCACGGCCCCATGCTTTGACTCCAAAGCTTGAATTACTTCAATTTCTTGTTAAATATGCTTATTTTGTCCATCTTATCCTTTTAAACACCAGAAAACACAACTTAACATTTTTAAGTACATTTCATCATTTTAAGGGAGATATTATGGAATAATTGATGTGCTTTTGATATGATTTTTATATATAATTTGGAGCACATTAGAGCTCACCAAAGTATGTTGACATTTTAGAGCATTTTTTTCACGGTAACAATACTTAGTTACTTGGACAATGAACTTTATACAAGACTACTCTTTGCAGAGCATTAGACAGTTAGAGTATATATGTTTTGGTAAATGTATTATTGTTGGTTTTGTAATTAGTTTGGTTTGAACATGTACTTGTTCTTCAGGTTGGAACTTTTGTACTATTTGTGTATTTATGGAATAAACTTTAGTTCTTGAAACTTGTTATTTTGTGTCGGGTGACGTCATGATCCATTGATAGAGAATTCAAGTAGAGATTATTTTAAAACCCCAATATGTTATGATGATCCCTTCATCGCATCCTCGTGTTTCTACTACTAGTGGGGGTGTGACTTCAATATTCTCCAAAGTACTTCTAGCATTTTTATCTTTGTAATAAGCGTGACAACTTCTACTATTTGAGCTTCAAGAGTTTGTAACGTTATGAGAATTCCAACAAGATCAATCTTTTGAGGGAAATGTGAAATGAATCAAGCACGAAACGTAGATTGGATGAGAAGAAATGAAATCAAGATAGAACACAAGCACAAGTAAGTAAGATCTTCGTAATTCACTTAGTAAACTTTATGTATAAAAGTATGATATCAAGTGTTCACTTACAAATGAAGAAAAAAATACTATTTATACTAAATCCAAAAGGTCTCGAATGGATCAAAGTTCTCACACGAATAGTAGATCTTCAATATCTTGTTTTGATTTCCGAAGCCTCTAGGTTCAATCTCCACAATCTCTCCCTAGGCTCGATGAATCAAATCTTCAAAAATCTACGTACGTAACTTTGTAACTATAAACATAAATCTCCTTATTCAGGGCCTTTATAATCAACAAACCAAACTGCATTGCTAAAAAGTATACACATTCATCAACTTCAATTGTACATGCCAAAAGCCTCATCAAATCTTCTCTTCCAAACTTGTGCAGATCAACAAGGGTCGATGGTATATATTCTTTTTATACATAGTAGATGACCTCAAAAGCTTAGATAAACTATTAGGTGGCACATGATCATGGATTGGAATCTTCCCAGCATATTTCGGATACCTAAACACTCTTATCTTTACTGGCAGAGTAGTGTTAGGGTTCATCCTCAACTCATCTCTAATCACTTTGGATTTGGCTATTTTAAGTCCTTGTAGTTGGTCTTACTATGTCTCCATATCAAGTTGTGTATCCAGATTTTGCTTTGTTGTAGTTGTAAGAATTAAAGAATGACACTCATTCCATATCATAACGATATGAAGATCTAAGGGTGTGAAAACTATGCTTATCAAGATAATACCTGATAGCTCCAGCTTTCCTCTATAATACATACTTCTTTTTATAGAATTGTAAGCCCAGCTCAACGATGGTTTAGAATTCCCATACATGTGAACAGTTTAGAATGTCTCAATATGTGCACTAGTGCTGGTGGAGAAGGAGCAGACAAAATCAAATCACCAACTTTTCTAATAGCAGGTTGTCCATTTACATTACAAGAATTAACAACGACATCTCGTTGCTCAACTCTTGTATCTGTTGGAATCTCTCCTCTTCATGAATAATATCTAAGAATATGCTCTTTACACTATTTCTGAATATATCAATGGTGTCAATAGTCTTTTCTAACTCACCAAAAGGACCTATCTCATCATCAGCTAAGATTTGATGTTGGTAGGTTTAGAATTCCTTCACGTACAGTTTTTTTATAGCTGGATCTAAAGGTTGGTAATCTTCTGGATTATCAAGACTTGGTCCAAAGTAATGTTTAGTCCTTGAATCTCTAGAAGGACCAGCTGTTAGGCCCATATCTTCTAATCATCACCATCATCTTTCTTTTTCCCTTTAATCATCTTTACCATCATCACCACCATGATTATTATCTCCATCATCATCATCACCATAACAAACTTCTCTCACCAATCATCATCTAGCTTTTGAACTCTACACAATATGCTATGGATTGACAATCACATCAACAGAAACTTGTGTCAAAGGTTTATCAGTTGTAACATCCCAGTAACAATCATGTTTGGCTCAGGATCAACTGTAGAAGTCTCTATATGAGTAGTCTCAGTATGAATTGTCTTTTTATGTATAGTCTCATGACAGGATTAGGATCAGGATCAGATGATCATTATCTGCTAGATTCTCCATACTCAATTGATCTTCTCATATTTTGTTGCCCTGATGTAAATGAATATGTGAACTCTATAATCTAATTTTCTATATTTTGTACATAGGTAAAGAGAAATTGTAGTTGATGCTCTATGCTCTTGATCTTGGAATCCTTTCCTGATTCTCCAATTGTAAGTAATTTATCAGCTTAGTCTTGTCTAACAACTCCCTCTCTAAAAGTTGAACCCTCTATTCCAATATAGTAGATTTTGGTGAACCTGAGGATATTCCTATAATACATATATGCTTGGGAGGAGTGTTAATTAGATAATCAATGTTAATCACCTCATCTTCATTTTGACCTCGAGGAGGTGTACTTTGGATATCTTCTACGGTAGGCATAGGTATATATGTTATCAACATGTATTCTTTATTATTAAAATGGTAGCTTTGAGAAGCTGTGACCGGATGGTGATTCATGTGGTTTGAAGTGTAGTTTAATAATTTTAGGTGATAAGGGTTTTTTTATGAAATGAACATGAATCACTTTACCTATCAAAGTGAGCTTATTTTTTGTGTGATCAAGATGTTCTTCAACAATCTGAACTGTCTTCTTGGATGGACCAAAGTAGCAACATAAGCTTGAATGAAACAGGTGTTGAGTTTGTATTGAAGAATATTCGTATGATTGAGGCTGAGATGGATTATACTAAGAAGGCTATGAAGAATATTAATTGACAATCAGAGTTGGAATTGGGTTGATTGTGCTTCTTGAAGTGACAGAACAAATGGACTTCTAGATTGTTGTTGCTCACACATGTGAATGGCTAACATACTAATAGCTTCAACGCCCATGGAATTCCAATGATTTGCAGCTCTCTGTTTATCATCCATCTAATATAACTTGATGGTAGATATCAAGTCACTAAATGGCAGAGTAAACATATCCCTTGTCTTTTTGATAGTTGTGTAGTTGTTATTTCAACTATAAGATAATGAGTTCAACAGCTTCTTGTTTACTACAATATTTTTTTTAAAATATGACATCATTTTCATCTTGGTTACGAGTTTGACTAACCTTGAAATTTGGGTTTCCAGAGTTTCACCAAGAATGTGATTGAACATGTTAAACTCTTGATTAAGCATGTCTAACTTGCTTTCTCTCATGTCTTTGTTTCCTATAATTTGGGTTTCCATTGCATCCTCAAAAACTTTGACTCCTCTAAATTCTTTAAATTTCTGTGAAATTTTAGATATAAAAGCCATGGTTATAGTAGCATAGGCTTTGTCATCAAATTAATATTTCTTCATGTCTTCTTCTTCCCATATATGCTCTGGGTTTTTAAACCAATTCCCCTGTCATATTTGTATAGAGGTATGTAGTGTCCATATTTGAACAAACTTAGCATTCTCGGTTCAGTATAAATAATATGGCTCTTAAAGTGATAAACCCAGTCGGCATAATCATCTTCACTTAGTAGTCTAGGTGGCTTGGTACTTGTTTCAATCTTAGTATCCAAACTCAATGTAGCAGTAAGATTCTTCAAATTTAGATTTATGGCCATTTTTGAAAATTAAATTTCCAAATTCACAAAATATCTTCGAATGAGAACTTTTCATACGACAACTTAAATACTTCTTGCACGAGATGTTTTGTAACAAACGGAAGGTTTTGCGTGATAAGGAATCTTTTGTAATTGACAAACGTAACTAGTTTAATTTCTCACGCAAAAAACTTAATATTCGTGTGAAACACTTGACTTCTCATAGATGTTTTCCATCCAATTTAAACCTTTTCACCATGAATCTAATCACCAATTCATTCAAAAATGGTAATTTAGCTTTGATTTAGTGAATTAAGTTCAAATGTAATCCTAATAGTTACTAATTGGTTCAACCGTTAAATCCACTCAAAACATCAAATAAAGCTTCTTCAATGGGTATTTGATCTCAAGCACTTCGAATCAATCTTAAATTAAATCAAAGCAATCTATCCTTCATCGCGAAACTAAAATTAAGGCTTGAAAAGTTTTAAACATGCTTCAAGTTCAATTCAAATTGATCTAGAGCACACCTTGCTCTAACACCAATTGCAAGATCGTGGAGATTCTATCAAGACCGGTCTCATGAGTGAAACGCAAAATGAATCAAACATAGAACGTAGGTTGAACGAGAGGATGATGAAATCAAGAAAAAACACAAGCACAAGTAAATAAGATCTGTGTATTTCACTCTGTAAACTTTAAGTACAAAAGTATGATATCAAGTGTTCATTTACAAATGAAGAAAAAAAATACTATTTATACTAAAAACCAAAAGGTCTTCCGGTAGAACTATCTTCTCACGCGGATAGTAGATCTTCAATATCTTGTTTTGATTTTTCGAGCCTATAGGTTCAATCTCAATGGAATTTCTCCAATTGCATGGTTAAACGTGTTGAACTCTTGATTAAGAATATCTTTCGTGTTTTCTGTAATGTCTTTGCCTTCCATAATTATTCCTTCAAGAGCATCCTAACAAACCTTGGCTCATCTAAATTCCTTGTAATTATGGGAAATTTCAAAGGACAAGGCCATGGTGATTGCTATGTAATTCTTGACATAAAGCTCCGATCTTTTTATGTCATCCTAATACCATAAATACTTAGGCTTTTTAATTATTCATCTATTCTTCTATATTAGTATGTAATACATATGAGGTTAGTATAGAAGACATGGTTTTCATAACGCCAAGCCCAATCAACAAAGTCATCTTTATTAAGAAGTCTTGGATGTTTTACACTAGTTCCTATATGATTATCCAAGCATAAATATGTTATGTGGGAATTAGCAGCCATTTTGAACTTTTAATTGAATTTGATTAATTTTACAAAATTTATAAAGTTTTTGCAGAAGATGAAGTTTTCGCTCAGATTCTCACGCGAAAACTTGGCGAAAACTTGCAAAATAACTGTCTTTTGCAATATGTTCAAAATTTTTACATAAATTCTAGTAAAAATAACCGTCTTTTGTAAAACTCGGTACTTCTCGGGCAAAACTAGATGTCTTTGCATCTATTCTTCATTTTTGCTTAATTTTCATTTGTTCAATTGTATCTGAATTCATTATTGTTCTCCCAAAAGTTTCCGGACACAATATAAGAGCTTAATTGATAGTTGAGTTCAAATGTGCACCTAATTATCTCTAAATTGATTCAGTAGGTCCATTTTTCAACTTCAGCTCTTCCAAAATCAACTATACCTAAATTCAATCAATGTAACAACTTCTAATTCATCATAACTCAATCAATCACCCATTATAACATGTAAACGAGCTCAAAACCTTCTATAGCATTGTAATTAAAGCTTCAAGTGTAACTAAAATCAATAAAGAGCCCCTACTACTTGTATGCCAATTATAAAATCCAAGAAGTTTACAAATCGATCGATCTCAATCCATCAACCATGGAATGAATGATGATTGGACTAGTATACATAAACACACAAGACAAGATCAAAATAACAATTAGGTAAGTAAGTTTTTGCCTTTGATTACGAATTTTGCATAAACTTTACAAAACAGGAAAATTATCAAGTGTTACAATTAACAAAGATAAACACCTATTTAACTAACTAGTATTCTCACACCAAAACTTAGTTGTTGCATAAAAATGTTTTGGGGTAGAAACTTGAGTTCTTACGTGGTTCTTTACGTTATCGCATGATTATTTTGAATTCACGAGCATCTTTGCTTGACTTTTACAACATATTTAAATAACTATGAATCTTCGTATAACAATTAGTGTTCTTAACCCTTTTCTGTTTGTAAGACTTAAACATATTATACACACACACATGTGGATGATGGAATCTACGTGAGGTTTCATCAGACGTTGCATGCTTTGAGTAATAAAATTTCTAATATTTTAAAGTTACACACTAACCCTTTGTCTTTACAATTACATAACTAACATATGCGTTCACTTTCTAATAGATACATTATATATATATATTTACCATAACTTTACTAATCATTGAATCTTAGATTAATAATTATAAGGCTAACCATCACCCCTTAACTTTTTGTTCAAGTTTGAGTCTTCCCTTTTATTCTCACGATCATGTTATTGGGGATTCTTGACTTTTTTTATTTCTCTTAAATAAGTATTTATGTAATATTTTTAAACTATTTCTTCTTCCATCCTCCTTGACGGATTGCTTTAATATCTTCTTATACATAATCCATAATGATTATAAATTTTATCTTAAAATTTTGTCTTTGTGCCTATCTCTTTATGATTTATCGATTCAATTATAAAGTGTTTGAAATCTAAAAATCCTTCTTGAATCTTGGCTTGTTTCATTTTATAAAAGAGTTAAAAATATAGACTTTATGTTCATGATTTGGTGTATAACCTTTGTTTTGATCATTGCTTAATAATTTATATAACTATTCATCTAATACTCCTGTGTAAGGAATCATATAAGGCTGATTCAATCCAAAACATCCAAAGTCTAACCTGAATGCATGCACATAAGTACTGAGTAGAATGTTTCGGAGTTTACAAACTATGTCTTAGAAAATATTCTAAGTGTAAAGTCTTCCAAAGCCAAGACCAATATCTTCCGAAGCAAAATATGAAGTCTTCTAAAGCTTCAAAGACAAAGTCTTTCGAAGCCAATTCATGAAAACGGATTTCTTCCACTTTGAGTACATGCTTTATCTGATGTGCCTTTTACCATAAAGCTAGAACACCTTTCTATTGCAACTCTATTTGACTCATCAACTTTCACAAGTTGGTGAAAGGTTAATGTTTTTGGTAAAGTGTACACTGGGCTCTTGAGTCTGTTACTTTTATTTTATGTACATTTATCATTTTTGTAATATATTAGGATGTGAGCTATGGCATGTCATAGTCACTAGTCAAAAGACAATCTGCCTTTTGACTCTACATTGATATTATTGTTGTCTAGATCATGTATCCAGATGGCCTTCAAAGTATGGCCGGCTGTAGGATTTAGTATAAAGTATCTCAGGTCTCTTTTTAATTTTTTATGCTTTTATGCTTTGTAAACACTTGTAAGGACCTTGAGAGCAATATACAACATTTTTGAAAACCAAACACTTATGTTATTGTTATTGTTCTTATTTTGTATCTTTATTATTTGTGTTTCTTAGTATCAAAGAATAACTGGTTGCTAGTTCCCATTTGACCTGCTAAGTTTTCTAACTCAACTCTCCTCATTGTGTGTTGTGTTGTAAGTGATCAACCCTTTAATGATCCTACAATTGGTATCAAAGATTTCAGGCTCTTGATTGTAAGATCTCACTATCTTATATCCCTCACACACACACAAAATACTTAACATCTCAAATGGCAGCTATCACTAAGGCTGATATGCAAACTGTAACCATGAAAAAGTCCCCACTAATCACTTCTCAAGACTTTGACACATGATGCCAAAGAATGGAATGTTTCATCAAGTCACAAGACTCCAGGATGTGGGAAATCGTTCTCTCAAGACCTTATATACCAAGCACCTCCTCAACTGCTGGTGGTTGTATGATTCCAAAGGTTGTGGCTGATTACTCTGATGAAGACAGAAAGAGAGTATATATTGATCAGAAAGCCATGATAGCCCTTCAAATTCCTCTACCAAACTCTTTATACAGAGGTTTCAAGAAATGCAAAACACCTAAGCAGTTGTGGGATGCATTAAAACTAATGTATGAGGGTTCTACTAAAGCCAAGGAGAACAAGAAGGATCTCTTAAGCAGCAGTTTGAAAATTTCACCTTTAAAACATGTGAAACAATGACTCAACAATACTTAGGGAAGTTGAGATTGTGGATACTCTAATGGATGTTGGAGTGACTCTTGAAAACAGGGACATTGTAAGGAACTTTATGTCCTCTCTCCTAGGCAATGGAAACATTACTGTTGTTATCAAGAGAACTAAGAACCTTAAGACTCTCACTTTTACAGAGTTGTATGATATTCTCAATGGAAACCAGATGGAGATGAACATGCAAGGTTCATCTTGTAACACCAACAATCAAATGAGTTTAGCCCTAATATGATTGAAAAGGATAGCATAGAACCTCAAAATTATCTCTATTCTACCTTGACAATTCATAAAATAATCCTTTTATCACCTTCCTGAAGACACCAAGAGAAAGCTATACTCAAGGAAGCCCATTCCAAGAGACAAGTTTTTCACATGCCTTTGTATCTTCTGATGAAAGCTCGGGCAGCTTACTATTCACCCATTAAGATTTGGATCGTATCCATCCAGATGATCTGTAGTACATGAAAATAGTCTAGCACAAGGCTCTTCTCACTCGTAGAGCCAAGAAGTTCTACAAGAGGACAAGAAGGAAGTTCCCAAGCAATACAGTGAGTGGAAAGTTTGGGCTAGATAAAAGCAAATTCGAGTGTTACAACTGTAACCAAATGGCCCACTTTGCAAGGGAGTGCAAGGCACCACGAACAAATGGTGTCCAGGCACAAACCAGACCAAACTACACTGAGAAAGCCACCCAGAATAAGAAGTCAAAGCAACAACCTGCAATTGCTATTGAAGAAGGAGGCGTTGACTAGATTTTCCAGGTGGAAGATGAATCTCCAAACCAAGTATTAATGGCTGACCATGATAAAGCAAATGTATTAGAACATCTCTGTGCACCTAAAGTATTGTTATAGTTAATAGATACAGGTCCTACAACTTAGAAATGAGATGTGATCTTCTGTCCTTGAATATCTTAAAATTTGATTTTAAAAGATCTGAAAATGATTATAAACTAAAAATAGAGGACTTAGAGAAAACCATTTTAGTTCTTAAACATGAACACACCAACTACAGGACTCAGATCAAAGATCTCATAACCAAGTTGACTGAATGCCAGACTGAGCATGTGATCAGCAAAGCCAAGGTAGAAAAATGTGTTCCTGAAGAAGAAACCTTCAAGAATATTATATCCTCATCCTTGCATGCAACAATTTGTTACTAGAATAAGCATGGACTAGGATCTAGTGAGATAGCTCCTCCACACACCATATTGTCTGTTATATGGTGTTCTTAACTGGTTATGTCCTCGGTTATACGCTTATGTGTGTTTGTGTGTGTTTGTGTGTGTTCGAGTGTGTGTTTTGGTGGGTTTCTAGGTGTGAACTTATAGCAAACGAGTTTTGAAGAAAGTAGTACCCAAGAGGCTGCTATGGTGAGTTCTAGAACCCCCTCTTTTTACATGTTTTAACTGATTTGGGGCTGAAAATGCGTAATTTATATTTTTATAAAACTGTGTTTTTACCCGTATGTTGAATGTGTGTATGTTACAGGTATGGTGTGATTGTGAGCTATGTTCATGCTTGACGATGTTATGGTTGTGTTTTTAAGGCTTTGATTGTAAGATTTAAGCTTAGAACATGATAGATGAGGTTTTGGGGACTGAATATGCTAATAAGTGTGCCCTAGGCTGCTCATGCACCCACACAGTAGTTCATACGCCTAAGTTTTGAAAAATTGCTTAAGTGTGAACAAATACAGATGAGGAAATATGGATGAGTAAGAAATGCGGATGAAGAAGTCATGCGACTGAACAAATGTGGATGAGTAAGAAATGCGGATGACTAAGTCATGCGACTGAACAAATGCGGATGAGTAAGTCATGCGACTGAACAAATGCGGATGAGTAAGTCATGCGACTGACCAAATGCGGTGGAGTAAGTCATGCGACTGAACAAATGCGGATGAGTAAAGTCAATGCGGATGAACAAATGCGGATGAGCATTGACAAATGCGGATGAGTAAAGTCAATGCGGATGAATAAATGCGGATGAGCATTCACAAATGCGGATAAGTAAAAGAAATGCGGATGAACAAAAAGGGAAATATGGATGAACACTTAGAATATTTTCTGACATTTTGGGGAAAAAGAGAAATGTAGGCTTTGACTTGGGAGGTTCCCGGTGACTATAAAAGTTGAATTTTGAGGTCAAAGATGATGTGATGAGCATGTATGGTAGAAGATGATGATGATGTATGATGATGATGTTATGATGTATGTTTGATGCTTATGCATGATGGTATGTATGATGTATGTTAGGTATGTATGATGCCTTGTATGATGATGTTGATTGTGTATGTTGATGTTCCTTACATTGTATGTTTATTTTCCTTTGGCTTTACATTGAATGTTAATGAATGAATGAAAGTATTATGTAACATAAAGTGGAAGATAATGAAAAGAGGAACATGATGAATGAATGCATGCATTAATGAACAAAGGGAAGTAAAGTAAGTCTTGTAAGCCTTGTATATGGAATCACGCCCAATGAAGGGTGTTAGTTCAAAAGTGTGCGGGTTAGCTACCCCAGAAGGATGCATACCGAGGTCTTTCTTTGTGATTGACAATTTGTATAGAACCTTTGTCACTTACCTCTTGGTACTGTGGTCAGGCCACCGGGCGCAATGTATGGGGGTCTATGATAGACCTCGACACAATACTCGCTTTATGCATGACGGATAGGGTATAGCACAAGACAATGGTACACCTGAATTTACCCTGGTACTGTGGTCAGGCCATCGGACGCAATGTATGGGGGTCTATGATAGACCTCTGCCCAGTACCGCTTTATGCATAATGGTAGGGTAAAATTCAATGTTTTTTATGGGATGAAAAGAAGTAATGATGAACGTATGAATGAAAGTAAGAAAGCATGAAAGCATGATGAATGAAAGTTAATGAATGAATGATGAAGATAATAATGATATTATATGTGTGTATGTATAGTTCATGATCACGTATGAAAGTAAAGAACGGTTTTAATGAAACTAAAGTATATTTTACTTAAAAAACTAGAACTCCCTTAGCAACACTGACTTTTTATGCATTTTTCCAGTTGGCAGGTGAGCATTGCTAAGGATGGCGCGGGGTAGTTACCTGGCATTTTGGATGGCATACTTTTGTTAATGTTTTTGCTTTGTAATGCGAAGAAATGAAATTGTGTAACGAATGTTGTATTATTTTGCAAAAGCATTTGTAATGAAAATTTTGTTTTAAAATGTTTCTGCTGCAACGTTATTTCAAGTTAATGTAATTATATGTTTTATGAGCGATGATTAGCTAGCTGTAAGCGTCTCAGGAACGGGGCCTTACAGAGAAAGTCAAAGAAAGATCAAGTGGCTAAAAGTTATCAACAACAACAAAAGATCCTCAAAACATGACTATAGGATCTATCATTGTTGCATTACTTTCAACTTGTTTTGATGAACCCAAGACAAACAAGGATTTAATTTCCAAATGTAACTCATTATCTCTTTTGTGCAGGAACAACTAAACACAAAAAAGAATGATCATTGATAGTGGTTGTTTTAGGAAAATGAAAGGCAATAGGTCACTACTCTAAAGGTTTGAAAAGATTGATGGAAGACCAGTTTCTTTTGGAGGAGATATTGGTGGTTACATTACTGGAAGGGGTAAAATCATAAATGGTAAGCTCAGCATTGAGAAGGTAAACTTTGTCAAAGAGCTTAGATACAATCTTTTAAGTGTATCTCAATTTTATGATCAGAGTCATAACATGCTGTTTACTGAGCATGAGTGCATTGTTCTCAGGTCTGGGTGGTCATTCTTCATGTGCACATCCTACACAGAGCCCCTAGGAAAGGGAACATGTACAAGATGGACTTGCAAGAAACATCTCCCTTTGGAAAAGTTTCATGCTTTTTGTGTAAAGCACATAGTGATGAGTCTTTACTCTGGCATAAAAGAATATGTCATGTAAACTTTAAAAAAATGAATAAACTAATTAAGAAGGACCTCGTATTTTTTGGTGATCACAGATGATTTTACAATATTCACTTGGGTCTTCTTTCTTAGAACTAAGATGAGACCCATGAGATTCTGAAGAACATCATCTTCAAGATTGAGAATTAATATGATCACAAGGTCAAAACTATAAGATGTGACCAAGGAACTGAATTCAAGAACCAGATCATTCATATATTTTTTGATGAAAAGGGTAACACAAGACAATATAGTGCTCCCAAGACTCCATAGCAAAATGGTATTGCTTAGAGGAGAAACAGGACACTGATTGAAGCTACAAGAACCATGTTGTCTGACTCTAAGTTGCCTATCACCTTTTGGGCAGAGGTAGTCATCACTGCTTGCTTTATGTAGAATAGAGTTTTAGTGGTTAAGACACATGGTAAGACTCCTTACGAACTTTGGCACAAGAGGAAACCTTTCATTAATTTTCTCAGGTCATTTGGATGTCCTTGCACCATGTTGAACACCAAAGATCAAATTGCCAAGTTTGCTGAGAAATCAGATGATGAACACTTCATTGGATACTCTTCCCAAGCTAAGGCTTATAGAGTATACAATCTCAGAACCAAAATAGTGGAGGAGTCAGCCAATGTGACCTTCAATGAACACACACCTAGTGTAAATGGTTTTGGTCCTGATTAGCTATTTGATCTTGATTTAGTTATCAACTATTTTAACAAATCTTGTGAGAAATGTTTCAGGATCTACAGATATCTTACCCACAGGCGATCCTGATTCAAGATTTGAGCTAAGAAGACCCACAAGTAAAACAATTTCAGCTCTAGTTGTAACTAGCCCTGCAAATGAAGTTTCTATAAGCACAACAATGACAAATTCAGTTGATACATTTGAGATGCCTTCAAATTCCAGCTAGAAGGCTCAACAACCAAATAAATAAACTTCAAATGTAGAAGATCATGGTGGTGGTGAAAGTGATCAAGAATTTCTTGATGCTAACAATTAATCTATTAAAGACAATATCAATGATGTCACACACTCATTGGATCAAGTTTCACTTGATAAGTGTGTTGATGTGGTTGGAGAAACCTCAATGTCAGATCTAAATTTCTCAATTTTAGATCTCAATGCAACTTGTTATGATTCCTCAGCTAAGGATCCACAAGTTTCATTCCACCTCAAATATTATTGGAATGTTGATTCAGGAGTAAGAACAAGAGGAAAACCCAATGATGCAAATGTTTGTCGTCATTCTTGTTTCTTATCTTAGATAGAACCTAAGAAGATTGGTAAGGCTCTAAAGGATGGATGTTGGGTTGAAGCAATGCAAGAGGAGCTGCTTCAATTTAAAAGACAAAAGGTTTGGAACCTATGTCCTCTTTCTCATGGGAAGATACTATAGGAACCAAATGGGTTTTTAGGAATAAGAAGGATGACAGAGGACTTGTCATCAAAAACAAGGCACGACTAGTTGTCAGGGGTACACATAAGAAGAAGGAATCGACTACACAGATGCTTTGCTCTATAGCAAGACTACAGCTGTTAGGATATTCTTAGCATTTGCGGCATCCAAGAATTTCAAGGTCTACCAACTTGATGTCAAGTGTGCGTTTCTTTATGGGGTGATTGACGAAGAGGTGTATGTCAAACAACCACTTGTCTTTGCAGGACCTAATCATCCTGATTATATCTACATGCTTGATAAGGCTCTATATGGGTTGAATCAAGCACCAAGGAAGTGGTATGAGACTTTATCTCAGTATCTCTACAAGCATGGATACAGAAAAGGTACTAAAGATGGAACTCTCTTCATCAAAGAAACATGAAATGACATGATGCTAGTTCAAGTGTATGTAGATGACATCATTTTTTGTTCAACTAATCCAAAGCTCTGCAAAGACTTTAAGAACTTGATGAGTGACAGATTTGAAATGAGTGCCATGGGGAAACTCAATTTCTTTCTAGAAATTCAAGTGAAGCAAGTTGAAGATGGCATATTTATAACTCAGTCAAAGTATATTTTTAGACATACTCAAGAGATTCAACATGACTGATTGAAAGGTTGCTAAGACTCCCAAAGCCAGAAACCACTCCCTTGGGCCTAACCTTAAGGGGGAGTGTATGGATTAGCACCTTTACAGGGTTATGATTGGGTCTCTTATGTACCTTACAGCTAACAGGCCTGATGTCATGTTTGCTATATGTGTTTGTGCAAGATGTCAAGTCAACCCCAAGATGTCACACCTTATCACTGTCAAGAGAATTTTAAGATATCTCAAAGGGGCCTCAACACTTGACCTTTGGTATTCAAAGAATTCTGACTTCAGTTTGTATGCATATACATATAGTGATTATGGTGGATGCAATATGACTACAAAGTCTACATTAGGGGGATGTTAGTTTCTTGGTGGAAGGGTTGTCTCATGGCAATGCAAGAAGTAATCATGTGTCTGCATCAACTGCTAAAGCTGAATACATTGCTGCTGCAAACTATTATGCTCAAGTGCTTTGAATTCAAATTCAGATGCTAGACTAGGGGTTCAACTTTAAGGAGACTCCCATTCACATAGACAATGATAGTGCCATCTCTATTATCGAGAATCATGTGCAACACTCAAGGACCAACACATCAATATTAGGTATCATTTGATTAGAGATAACTTCGAGAAATGATTAATCAAACTAGTCAAGGTAACACAAATGAACAATATGTTGATTTGTTCACCAAAGCTTTTGATGAATAGAGATTCAAATATCTTGTATAAGCTATTGGGATGATTAACATTTAGTAGCTTTTCTTTAAACTTAACCATATCTTATTTCTAAACTTTTTGTCTCCTAATTTGTCTATATCTATCACCATTCATAAGCCCTTGTTTGATTTGAAAGTAAACTTCTTTTTGAAGACTTTTTATAGAGTTTTGATAATTTCTCTTCGGAAGATATGTTTTTACCTTGGAAGAAATTTAAGTATTTAAAACAACAACTATTACAGAACATTTACCTTAGGAAGAAATTTCCAGCATATCTTCCGAAGTTAAATTTGTTTCTAAGTACTTGTATGTTTCAAAGAACCTTTTTCTTCCGAAAGAGATTAACTCTTGGAAACATTTACAACTTCTAAAGTTTAATCTCTTACAAAGTTAAATTCTCAAAAAATCTTTGAAATATCTTCTGAAGTCATTTTGGCTTCCGAATCTTTCTCCTCAAAACTTCCAAAGTCCAATTACCTTTGGAAGCTTTTTGACTTCCAAGAAAACTACCCTTTGGGCAAAAAGCAAATTAATTTTTCAGAGGTGGGACCGACATCCGGATTTTAAAGTTTATCCTCTTTCATTAACTTTGTCTGAAATCTATTTAATATATAAACCCAACGGTTCCCCTTCTTTCTTCATCATCTTCATCTTCTCTCAGACATAAATTCCCAAAATTCTCACAAACTGGCTTTGTTCTCCATTTCCTTCACCTTCAAGCTATCTAAAATGGCCAACCTCAATCGTAGAAATAAATCAAACTTCTCCATGCATTTACACAGGAAACATAATCAGGTTGCTCCATTACACTCTAAGAAACATCCTCATTTCATAGAGGTACGTCAGTTCTTGGCTATATCCAACTACTCCCCTCCCTTTCCATTGATCTTGTTCTTTATGAGGATCATCTGCTTGATTTTTGAAAGACCCATCAAGAGGTCATTATGGATGGAGAGAAGGCACTATCTGCTACACCACAAGGGAGGACAATCTTCATTACTCCAGCCATCATCAACACCCACCTTCAGCTAGATGATAAGGAAGGTGATTTGTCCTTTCTTAAAGAAGCTGTAAACTACTCCTTTGAGTAGATGGGCTATGAAGGAGATTTATCTTTTAAGACCTTAAGGAAAGGGAAGGTCTCCTCCCATTGGAAGTACTTGTTTCATGTGGTCATCCACAGCTTGTCAAACAAGCATGGGGGTTGGGACCATATTCATGAAGATCTCTCCTTCATAGTGCATGGGATGGTTCAGGGGGTTAAGTTTAGGTACTCTCAGTTTGTTTATACAAATTACTTGCTACCTAGGAACTCCTTAGAATATTATATGTTTTCTAGTATGTTCAACACATTCTCAACTATTAACTGGGCTCACAGTTGAAGGAAATAAGTATATTCTTAAATTGGGACAGATGAAGCCTGACATCATTAAACTTTTGAAGAAGCCAACTATTGGCTTTTCTGGGGTAGAAACAACCCTTGTCCCCAAATTGTTAGAGCTCATTGCTCAAGGTGGGAACCTAGCAACACAAGCTAGTGTTGAACCCACACCTTCTACCTCTCAACCACCAAAACACCACATTCAACTTCACCTACCAAGAAAATCCAAAAAAACCCCTACACAAGCTACTTAGTCTATGTAGGCTCCCATACTACTACCCACATAGGAAGAAGTGGACACCAGAGCTCCCACTTCTCTTGAGGAGCAAACCACCCCCATCTATTCAAGAATCAGTGCTGAGGTTCCTCATATTCAGGCTGATAAGCTCACTAGCCCAACAGCCTTAAGCCTTCA
Organism: Flaveria trinervia; assembly: GCA_025506515.1. Taxonomy (NCBI): domain Eukaryota; kingdom Viridiplantae; phylum Streptophyta; class Magnoliopsida; order Asterales; family Asteraceae; genus Flaveria; species Flaveria trinervia. Next base: position 11,921,386 of record CM046457.1, read on the forward strand.
TTCTAAGTCTCAACACTGTAGTGAACAACCTTCAGGGAAAAGTTATTATCCCTAGCCTTTAGATCTCAACCAACCAATCCCCAGCCTTTAGATCTCAACCAACCAATCCCCAGCCTTTATATCTCAACCAACCAATCCCCAACCTTGATTTCTATGATGATGAAGACTTGGGATTCAGTGAGTACTATGAGTCTCTCTGCTCATCCCCCACTCAAAGAGAGATGAGTGCTCCTAATTTTCCCCTGTCTAGCCCATATAATCTACCAACTACTAAGGTGGATCTTCCTAACTCTGTTCAGGAGGTCCATATGGAAAAGGCTCTCAATACTACAAGTGATTACATCTTGAAGACCTGAACCATGGCAACTTAGCCACTGATACTCCATCTGAAGTGGTCAGTGAGCAGAGGAAAGCCAGCAGCCAAGAACACTATGCTAGTGGTAAGACTGAGGACTTTGGTCCAATTATCTCATCCACCAATGAATTTTCTGATAAAGAAGAGGGGAATATGAGACTAAAGGTGCAAAAACTATCAAAAACATGCACCTATCTAGTCTCTAAGGTTGGTTACTTGGAATCTCAGGTGACTACCTTACACAATAGGGTCAATGATTAGCAACTTGAGATTACTTATCTCAAGGAGAAACTAGCTAGGAGACCTTTACGAAGAGCTCAACCAGGAACACAAGAACCTGTGAATATGATTAACCTAACTCCTAGCTCACCTATGCAAGAGGGTGATGCTAATAAAAAAGGGGAGAAAGACATTACAATCATAAAAGCTGGGAGTTCCTCATAGAGTATGGACATTGAGTAATGACCATCTTTCCTTGCAACTATTCATACTTAGTAACTTCCTCAAGTTCATATTGATGTGGACTCTATAGACTCCTTCACTTAGAGTCTTTTTGAGGAAGGCATACCAAGGGTTGTGTCATCTCCACCTCAAGGAACTTTTAACTACATCATAGGGTGGATGTATGATGCTAATAAAAGAACCCTTGTTCTTTAAAGAGTTCAAGGGCGGAAAAAGGTCTTCAACTTTCACACCTTGAACTACTATGAAGGTTGTGACCTTATCAACATGACACTTATCAATCCAAGCCAATTTAGACAAGCTGACAAGTTGGCTCAAAGGTATAAAGATAGGATTACTAAAGAGTTCAACCTCAGAAGGAGACAAAGGCAATCAGGCAATGTCATTGGTCAACTGGATGTTGAGGCACACCCTAAGATTAGCTTCAAAAGGAAAACCTTGACTCAAGGCCCAATGATAGAACCTGAGAGGCCTGTCATACCTACAACTGCTTCAGAAATCCATTCCCGTGATCAGACACCTACGGGTGAAGGTGTATCTCAACCTTTCTCTAGCCAGAGAATGGATGTTACTCTAAGCAATAAAGGCCAAAGATCTATCCACCCTGAGTCATAAAGGTTTGTGAGTGTAAAAGAGAAAAGGGAAATAACTCCTAAGGAGATTAAGGAGGAGGAGAGAAAGAGAGGAAAAGGAAGCAAATGGGAGAAAGTTCCTTTGTAGGGTCTGTTGGCTTCATGGCGACTGTAATCAGGGCTGCTCCCAGAGCAAAACATGCAAAATGATGAGTTGAGGGAAGTTAGGATTGCATACTTACAGACCAAGAATTATGATATTGATAATATCATCTCCTTCCCCTTAGAAGAATTGAATTAACTGGCTGACATGGAATTGTCAAGAGAGAAGAATGAAGTAGAGGATGCAAGATTGCTTCTTCAGATCAAAGAGGAAAGGAGACTGAATAGGCTCTACAAACATGTCCATACTCTCTCACAAGTTCAAGAATGTTTTGTGTAGGAGACTGTGGCTCCTTAAGAACCTCAGGCAGACAAAGAAACTGATAAGATCAACATGATCAACTACCTGAGTGCCACTCTCAATTAGGCAGATGCATTCTTCCTTTATCCTTTGAGTACATTGAGTTTGAGTATCTCAAGCAACTTGAACATGAAGTACTCAAGAAGGAAAGGCAACAAAGAGGAAGATGAGGGAAGAAGCTGCCAAGGTAAGAGCCATCATCCAGAAGAGTCAAAAGAAGTCTGTTGATAGGTAGAGGATGGTGAGCTTTTTGAAGCTATATGGATTCCTTGGAAGGAGACTTGGCCCCATGTCTCTATAAGAGTTAAAAATATATACTTTATGTTCATGAGTTGGAGTATAAACTTTATTTTGATCATTGCTTAATATATTTTATAACTATTTCATCTAATACTCCTGTGTAAGGATTCATATTAGTCTGATGCCACCCAAAACATCCAAAGTCTATCTTGCATGCATGCACAAAAATACTGTGTAGAATGCTTCGAAAGATTACAATATCTCTTAGAAAATATTCTAAGTGTGAAATCTTCCAAAACTAAGACCAATATCTTCCAAAGCCAATATGAAGTCTTCTGAAGCTTTAGAGACAAAGTCTTCCGAAGCCAATTCATGAAGACAAATTTCTTTCGAAAACTTTTGAGTACATGCTTTATCTGATGTACCTTTAACCATAAAGCTAGACCACCTTTCCGCTACAAATCTATTTGACTCACCAACTTTCACAAGTTGGTGAAAGGTCCATGCTTTTGGTAAACTGTACATTTAGGTTTTGAGTCTGTTACTTCTTCCTTATATACATTTATTTCAAAGTATGGCCGGTTGTAGGATGTAGTATAAAGTATCTCAGGTCCCTTTGTAATATTTTATGCTTTTATGCTTTGTAAACACTTGTAAGGAACTTGAGAGCAATATACAGTATTATTGAAAATCAAACACTTGTGTTATTGTTATTGTTATTGTTCTTGTTCTGTCTCTTTACTACTTGTTTTTCTTAGTATCAAAGTGTGACTGGTTGCTAGTTCCCTATTTGATCTGGTATGTGTTCTAACACAACTCTTTTCATTGTGTGTTGTGTTGTAAGTGACCAAGCCTTAAACGGTCATGCATCGTGAATTTGCTAATAAAAAGTTCAAAAAAATTCCTTGCTTTTCTTTATTCTTCGGTAAATACAACAAGTTGTGCTTTTCCTTTGAATGTGTAAGGTTCGTCTTTCGATTTCATGCTAGGCCTAACAGGGTCATCAATATTTTTTACATTGTAGATTTTTAATTAATATTTTTATGCTTCTGATTTATAAAAACATTATAATTTTCTTTTCTAGCTAAATTCTCTCTAACTTTAGTTCTTTCTTATCTCTTCTTAAAATATCTCTCAAATAGTTTATGCTTTCCGATTCTTTACCTTTTCTTCTTCAAATAAATTCTCTTGCTCATACATAAACGCCATTTCTCTTACTCTTACTTTGGACCCATATTCTTGCTACTTGACAATAAATCAAGAAGTATTTATGAACCTTTACAACTAAACCTTTCTACTAGTGTAGATTTCTTGTGCTCCATGTCGGTAACAAATGTGTCATTGACTCATAGACTCTAGTATTCTCTTTAGACAAGTTTTTGTTTCCAACCATGATTGTTAAATTTTCCTTTGTTTCTCTTGCTAGTGAGTTATATAACTTTGGCTTGGTTATGTTGTTGCTTGAAACTGCCATTAGGAGTGTTGATTCTTCGTCTTCTTTTAAAGGATTCGACTATTCTCTATCTAGATTGTTTTAGAGAATTGCAAGGCAAAATGTTCAAATTTATTACAGTTCTAACAACTTAATTAACTAACATATCTTATGACTGTATGTTAATTATTAATGGTTTTGAAGTTGTCATCTAAAATATTTTCTTCTCTTCCTTCTCATCCGGTTCTGTTACTATGGTAGGCTCAATTGTTTCCCATAGTCGGTTTGCCTCTAAGATGATCTTAATTCAAATGGCTTAAATGGTATGATTCGATGAATAGAGTATCATGCATTGAAAGTGGGTTAAGGTTGATGCTTCTTTGTATGTTATGAGTGTATTAGAATGCCTTACTAAGACCTTCTGGGCTTATCTGCCATGGCCTCTATAGAGTATTATTTTCTAAACATCTCCCTAGCTATAAAACTAGGATTCTAACGAATATCAAGGAGTTCAAGTGTTTCTAATATTCTGTTGTTTAAATGTAAGCTATTTCTAAACTAAAAAATCCAATACTTGCAGTCCTAAATGTTGTAGGTAAAGATTCTAAATGAAGTGGTTTATTGATATAACTGTTTATTCTAGTTCCTAGACTTAATTTATTTATTTTTTGGTTGCAAAACCATAATCAACTTCTCTAATTCTAAAAACCAAAGGTTCTATATATAATGAAATTCCAACTTAAATTTGGACCCATATTCTTACGTACTAAATTGACTTTGAACTTCTTGTTTCCTTCTAAATCCTTTTGTCATATCTTGATGCGTCGTTCCTATTTTGTTCTTGTTGCAATGAATTAAAAGCTTACTTACTAAATTTACTTTGAACTTCTTGTTTCCTTCTAAATCTTTTTGTCATATCCTGATGCATCGTTCCTATTTTGTTCTTGTTGCAATGAATTAAAAGCTTACTTACTAAATTGACTTTGAACTTCTTGTTTCCTTCTAAATCTTTTTGTCATATCCTAACGCATCGTTCCTATTTTGTTCCAATTTCGTCTTATCAATTAAGAAAAAAATGAATCGATTTCTTTTCTTTGTTTGATGAATTCAGAAAGCACTAAATCGATTTGGTAGTGAATATGATGGAGCAATGAATGGATTACAAAATTATCGAGTTTGGAATAACCTTCCAAACCGATTAAACTGAATTGTCTGACTAAATCATGATTGAAACCGAAAAGTGACTGAGTAAACTTAAACTAGAGATTTAAGGGTTAGCCAAAATCACTATGAATATCCAAAGCTCTAATACGAATTTGTATCTCAAATTTGGTAAGAGTTAATTGAATAATCAAATAACAATGTGACCTTGAATTAAAAATTAGGGTTCTTAGCCTTTATGTGTTGACAAGGCTAGAACATATATACATGGATGATGGAACTGACATAATGCTTCATCCTCCGTTTCATATCTTGACTAATACGATTCCTAACTTTAAATTGATGCACACTAACCATTTGACTCTTACAAATACTTAATTGACATAAGCCTTTGAGTTTCTAAAAACTATATATCACTATAAAAATCAAAGGCTATTGTGACGATTTGACACTTTTATAGCTCAGACAACATGTGTCACATCTATAGCTCAAGCTATAGCGTTGTACTGTCGTCGCTATAGGTTTCTGAATTCTTCTAATCAAATTTCAGCTTGTGCTTCATATATCCTTAACATGGTGATCAAGACGATAAACATAACACTACAAACTACTCACTAGCATGAGCTTTAAATATAAAGCTCGAAACGAACTGAGTTAGAGTTTTGGCGAGCTGGGTTGGTTCAACTCATTTACACCCGTAAGTTAAAATGGAGAAGGTTGATAAATAGATAAATATGCATGGAGGTTAAGTGGTACATCTCTAATATTTTACACTACAAGCAAATTAATTCGGATCAAAGAAAAGATCGTTTACATCGTTTTTGTCGACTTAAACAAACATGAATTCATCTCGGAGTGATGGATCCGATCTAGGACCATCGTTCATAATATTATTCTATTTCCTTCTATATTTATTAAAAAGAATCATGACCGACTGCTCGCTAAAGTCCATTTCTTACACATTTGTTTAACAGCAAACTTCAATCACTAAGAGCATTTATATTGAAGTTATTATCTCTATCTCCATCATTTGTCTTTTACATATATATATAAGCATTTTCATTTCTATCTTTATCTATAAATTTAATAGTTTTGTGACAAGTGATTTTTAAAAAAAATAGGGATCTACTATATATTACACTTTATATTTTTATAAGTATTCAAAAAGTAAAAAATAAAAATAAAAATAAATTAAGTGTTTGTGAGTGTGATAGAAATAGAGATGGAGAATAATACGCGAGATGCTAAAATAAAATTATAAAACTAGAGAAGTAGATGTTACACTTTGAATACTCTAACACCCAACCCGCTTGTGAACTAGAGATGTGGACATGATACAACTTTTGTTGTAATTGCAAGAGTGAAAGTTCTCTAAGAAATAATATCTTTATTACATAACTTTATGCTCAACTAAGCAAATCGATCTAAAAACTCATTTTGTGAGGTAAGATAGACAGAAAAGACCCTAGAAGTTACATAGCGTGATGATGGGGAAGATCGAAAAGGAAGAAAAATGGTTATTTGTGTAGAAGACAACAGTATAACTAGTTACTGCATAAGTAAACTCCTGATGATGGAAGCTTGAGTAGGATCAGTGTTCTCGAGTAACTCGGAGAGTCGGTCGCTTAAATTGTCAACCTCTCGATGCAAGCTTCTGATGTAGTTGCATGTCTCTTGTAGCACTTTTGAAGCTGATACCTGGGTTCATTCAATATTAACTATAGTCAGTTCTAAACTTATAGCAAGGCATACATAAAATATAAAATACAACATTATTATTATTATTATTATTATTATATTATTATTATTATTATTATTATTATTATTATTATTATTATTATTATTATTATTTTAGTTACTATCATGTTTATTACTTTATCATTCTTTCTTAAATACATGGTTTGTATAAATGTGCAAACATTTTGTTTTTGATTTATAACTTTTAATTATATACGTAAGAAGTACAAACACTTCTATTTCTGCTAGATTTACTCATCTGCTTCATGTGTTCAGCTAAGTAGCTAACCATCATCGTTTTATATGCATAACTAAGTGATTTGATTATCAAAGGGCAGAATAGCCACGGGACCTCTGTAACGAATTTGGTTTCATGTTATGGTTCAAGTCAAAAACTCAAACAAGTGACGGAACCAAGAGAGGGTCAAGTGGATCACTAACACCCTGATCACGTACTACAAATGTTTAGTATATTTAAACAAAAGATTATTGCGCACCCTTTAGTTATAGTCAGTTGAAAAAATAATCTTATTATAAGGTCAAACTATAAAGCTCTGGTTTCACCCTTACCCGTGGAGATTGTGGCAATGATGTGAATACTTGGTTTTAATTCTAAAAAGATGATTGCATTTCCTACGTGATTTCATTCTAAAAAACACCATTAAAACTTAAACAACTTACATGAATAGTTAAGACCTTATTATTATGGTCAGGATTGCTATATGGATACCTTGTCGGAGCGATGAGTACGGAGTTCAGGTAGAAGTTGTTGCAACTTGGAAACAAGATCGTTGATTTGATCATCGGTGATTCTTGAAGCCGTTGATTGTCTTGATCTCGGTCTTCTAGTCGACATTTGTGAGTTCTTGAGGGTGGAGAAATATTAATATTAATTTAAAAACAAGAGAGGAAGAAGATGAAGAAATGCATGGGAGAAAGGTGTGGGCTATGCTTCTATTTAAATACCTCCCACTCCCCCACCTTCCTACTTTCAAGTTTCAAGATATTCACAAACAATATTTTATTTTTTCTGTTTTTTTGTACTGAAAATAATAATATATGAATTTCAGTAGTTTTTTAGAAAAATGAGTACAATAGACATGTTAGCTAAAAATTAACGAGCAAAAGCTGTTTATCAGCCCCTAGAAAGAAACCAAATGTTTCAGCAGAAATTTATTGAATGATAATGGTTTTATAGTTATATGTTTTAGCTATATGTTTTATATGATTTGTCTCTTTGCCTTTCTCGAAACAGTATATAAACCTGAAGAACAAGTCTTAGATCAACGCTTTCTTGCTATAATTTGTAAAAGGGAAGGGTAGCTAAAAATGTAAGTTTTAGAATTGTTGTAAAGATCTTTGTAAGGTTTAGATATTTAGATGTTACACTAAATATTCAATCGGGTAGTTTGAAGAATACATATTCTATTGGATAGTTTAAAGAGAAAAACTAAAACAAATATGCATGTTTTGTTATAAAACAACATATACCAAAATCACATCAAAGTTTCTTCTTTTAAAATTAGTGAACTATCACGACAATGCAGTTTATGCTTCACAGATGTAATTGTCATGAGTTATTAAGTTAAACCGGTAGGAAAATTACGAGCATAAACTCCATCAATAATAACAAACAACCTAATGACAAGCCACCACCTCATAAGTTCCTTATGTCAACCAACTTGATACTGATCAGTTACTACTCATGACCAAGTTGTTGTCGACAGTAACATAATAGTCCCACTTCTCTATTAAAGTCGGGTAAGCCGGTGCCAACCATGTTAAAAAGCATAGCCCTTTAGACCTATTTTTGGTCTTGCCCCAAACCCATGTTAGATACAAAATTATAACCGCATTGTCTTTTCTTCATTTGCATTGAGCAATATTTGAATGACCAACTCTTTGCCGCATTATTTTATTAATTCTTCTTCCCCATCATATGTTCTTCACCCGCACTAAGTACTTAGTCACCCGCATTAAGTACTTTGCTCCTATCCACATTGAGCTCTGTCCGTATTGAGTTCTAACACTTAGTTTTCACCCACATCAACTACTATCTGTATCATTTTTAACACTTGGTAAATTTTTCAAAACAAAATAGCTAACTAATCATCACATGGGTTTGGTATATATATCAAGGTCCAACAAACTCCACACCAGTTTAACTTATAGATATGTTTATTAAATTATTTTCTTTGATCTTAAGCAAATCACGTTCAACCAAAATCACTTGATGATACTAAATTTATAAACAATAGTAGATAGTTTAAATTAGTGTAGCTAAATATATATTTAATCTATCATTTAATTTTGGTAGGAACTTAGTTTTTGCGATGCGGAATGATTATAGGTTTTGTGATGGTTACTTACAGGTTTTGTGAAATGGTTTAAGGTTTTGCTACTATATTAATTAAAGTGTTTAAAAGGAAGCTACTATTATAGAGAACTATCATAATTAGTTTCTAGAATTCCATATAAATAAAATTTTCTCATATATATCTAAGGTATATTATAATGCAGCAAAAGTAGATAATGACAATGAGCATCAAATAGGTAGATATGGGCATGTGTGTCAGCTGAAGCCAAGTGTGAGCTGCTTTCGACTTATCTCCCTCTCCAAACACACATGCACCCCACACTCTCTCGCCATCACCATTTTTAACATGATCAATCAAATTTATATAAACATAGGCGAACTTTCAAAATTTTATCTGTAAAATTAAACTTTCACTATTTTTTTCCTTAAAAGAACTAAGCAATCAAAAAATAGTAAATTCAAAAGATAACTTTTTTTTCTAACAGTTTACCCGATTTTTTTAAAGCGATGAACAAGTAATGTGAATGTGTTGACTGGTCAAACGGGTTGACAAGACTTACTATGAAGAGTAAGTACTCCCATGACACATATCTTCTCTAAGGAACAAGACCCACTATCCCTCATTCGCTCCCACCGACTCTATCCCAAAATGATTGGAGTTATTGTAGATAACAATTTTATTTGTGCACATAATAAACGCATCTCCAGTAAATTCACTTATTGGGCTATTGAATATATTTTTTGTTGTTACTTTTTCGATATTTTGTTTTCCTAAAGAAACTTTTCTTTAATGTATAATAGAATTTAAAATAGTTTTTGGAAGTAAGGTATTCTTTTATTTTAGAATATGTACGTGGTAATCAAGGTAACAAACTTTGGGTTCATTCTTTGTAAAAATATATGGTTGTTTAACTTCTTAAAGTTCCTTTTTTTAACAACTGGTATTGTTTTATAATGAAAAATATTTTAACATGTTTTTTAGGTTTTTTATCCACATTTGATCTAAATTAATAAAAAAGTATTTATAGTTTGAATAAATATTTTTATGGTGTAGTATAATACTTAGAAGAATATGCTTTGTTTATCAAATTTTTATATGTCGTCTAATAAAACTTCTACCAATCGTAGTAATTTAAGCACCAAAGTTTACAACGCTTACATAATTGACTAGATCGTTTAAAGAATTTCTTATCATTATGACTTTTTAAATTAAACTTCTATATTTGTATTAATTATGTTGAATATAATTTAACTCTTATAACTTTTACACCTTTAACTATAAAAGCAACTTCTCTGCATAAACATTCTAGCAACTTCGTTTTTATATTCTTGATTCCAAGGTAAAGTTTCAGGTGTGAGTATCATTATTGATAGTCCGTACACATTCATGTTTAACAGTGAGATACTGAAGAGTTCCAGATGAGACTTGAAATATGTTTCGAGTTACCCTTGTTTTTTTTCATTTTGAACGTCAAGTCTATTAAACTTCTATTTATAAACTACTTCATGTAATTTTACATAATATGTGTGGTTAAACTCAAAATCTTCAACAAAGCATTTAACAAATGAATTATTCCCACATTAACATAAACCCTTATTACTTTATTATTAAATTCCAAGCCAAATGAATAGTAAAGTTTTGAATTTTAGATTTTAATCACATAGTACTTTTACTTTAATCCCGACTTTTAATTATTTTATTTTGACAATTAAATTTTAGGATTTTAAATATTGACCACTAAATTGCTTATAATGAATTTTTTTTTTCAGTTTGATCACTAAATTTTCAAACTTAAAACCACTAATGTTTAGGATGTTAAAGATTGGACTCTAAAATAGTAAAACAAAAGTGATTTTTCTAAGTTTTATCATTAAAGTTTAAAACTTTTAAGTTTCACCATCAAACTTTAATTTTATGATTTCTAACAATAACAACAAAACTAACAAAGCATACATGTGAAATATTGATTGAACACCCACCGTGTAGTGGTTGATTTTGGCTACTACAATTTAGGATCTTAAAGTACGATCACTGATTTGGTTTTTAAAAGAATCTAAAATTTTGGCCATTAAACAATTTGTAGTGAAGTTTTATTTTTTGGAGTTGTTTACGAAAGTTTAGTATTTTTGAGTTCCTCACCAGACTTCAATTTTATAGTTTCCTATGAGCCAAATAGATAACGATTAAATAATTCAACGTTGCATGTGAAAAATTAACGGGACTCCTCCGTGGTGCGCAACTGGAAAAATATAGTTTAATATGAATCCTCGACCATAACCGGTTACCCTATTCTTCTTTCTACTTTATTTAGTGTTTTTGTATTTTCCAATAGTAACTTGTAATATATTTTATTGCTTTCTGTTTGTAATTTCATATTAATAAAGTTATTTGGTTTATTCTACGAACGACTTTCCTAAAAGCTTGAAATAGATTTTAAACACACCATTCACAATCTACTAATCTTCCTGTTTTGATTAAATCAAATATTGTCTCATAATAATTTGTGTTTTACAAACTTGTTTTTGCATCTTTATCAAATGGAATACTTTTGGACAAAGTTAGATTACAAATACTTACTAAACTTTTTCTTGTAAATTTAGATTTAACTACTCAAGTGTAGACGTGCAAAATATATTTCTGACTTGTATAATTTGAAAGTTTATTTCATTATCAAATACTACTTTTCTAGTGGTATACATAATATCATTTTTCTTGATTGCACTTTAAGAAGTGGAAGTTAAAGATTTTATTCTATTTCACTACCTTAAATCTTAAAAGGGTCTTAAACAAATCCTCTCCCCGTCATGTTACAGGGGAGGCCATCACTCAATCTGTAAGTGTGATTAAAGCTAGAAAACACCCCAAGTTCTACGCCGAAACTATGTGTTGAATGACCTCATGGATGCGATGTATAATGTGTACCGTAAGATAACGATTGCCAAGTAATTATAGGAGTTATTAGAACCCATGTACAAGATGAAGGGCTGCAATAAATGATAAATAATATAGACAGAAATAAGGGTTCTAGATTACTTTGACACATATGCACGTGTGCTAAGAATTCGGAGCTTGGTATTACAGTTTTGAAAAACTTGGAGGCACCAAATAGGCATCCAAAGTAGATTTACAAATTAATATTTTAGACAAAGAAATTCAAATAGAGCAACCTAGGAATATTCTTTGGCCTAGAAAAGTGGGGAATTTGTGTAAACTCGTCAAGTCATGGTATGGCTTGAAGTAAGCTTCAAAACAGTGACATCAAAAGTTAGAGCATGTTATGTTAGAAAATCGTTCCAAAATCAACGAGTACATCTAGTGTGTGTATATGAAATATACAATATTATGTCATTAATTAGATAAGATGATTAAATCTACTAAAGAAATCTTATAAGCAAGACTGACATAAAAGACATGGTTCAGGAGTTATATATGATCATTAGACTAAAGATGATTAGAACCCATTATGGTTTTTTGTTAAGTCAATTTTAGTCCTAGAGAAATTTAGTTCACAAAGACACGAGTATAGCTCAAACTCTAACTGACACCATCCACCAGATATCGAAGAATATAGTTGTGAGTTTATTTCAGTTAAAGAAAAAAAAGAACCATTGGTAGTCTTATTTATCTAATTAAATGTACCCAAGGAGATTGTCATATGCTATGAGCAGGTTAACTAAATTTACTAGCAATCTAAGTTTTGAACATTAGAAAAGTATGATGAGATTGCTAAGGTACTTGAGAATTGAGATACACAAAAGGATTATGCATTGCATTACATTACAGCCAGGATGAAATTATGATTAAAGATATGGTAATGTTAATTGAATATCTGATATGAAATATTCCAAGTCAAATAGGTAGATATGTGTTCACACTTGGATGAGCAACTATAGCTTGGAATTCAACTAAGTAAACTTATACAGCTAGATCCGTGATGTAACCTGAGTTTATCATATTAGATAAAGTTGAAGAAGAAGCATTGTGGCTAGGGCCCATAGAATATATTACAAGATGACTTAAGCAAATGTCAATGACTTTCAAATATTTTGATGGCTAATAAAAACTTACATGTATTTTGTAACATCTCGACGGAAGCGTAAAATACTTGGGTGTGACTCGTCGGCTCACAACACATTGATCATAAAATATTATATAAACATCATCACATACTAAACATAATATTTCATTATCATATATTTTTAAGTTTACGTTACAAAAATTAGTCTAATAATTTAGACTTATCCATTCATAATTCTACTAGAAAACACACATCTTCATAGTTCTTTATTTCTTCAGCTAGTGATGGACATGAAGATCCACAAATAGGCTGAAGTCAGATAGATCAACAAACATCCAAATGCACAACTGTCCTATGTAATCAAACAAATCATCGACCAGATTGAACGTATACGTGACACTATAAAACATGTTGTTTACCTGAAAAAAACATACTTAAACATCAATATAAAGTTGGTAAGAACATAGGTTTTTCCAATATTATCATATCATTTAATTGATGCCACATAAATAAACTCACAACCAAACTACTTATATGCCAAGAGATTTATAACTACTAAATATAAATCACAGAATCAAATAATATATCATCTTAACCCTTATTTTGACAGATGTAGGATTGACATAATACTAAGTAGCGCTACCTATATTATCTGACAGTTTCTCATCCGAATTAATGGTTATGTCAAAATGATAGTAACTTATCAAAATTTGGCATCAATTTTAGAAATAAAAGTATGTTTTTCACCTAAAATTATAAAATTAAAAAGGGGCTATGTTACTCGCCTTATTTCCAGCCAAATGTCAAATAATAGCTATAAGATAATTATTTGTTAGAATAAAACAAATTTATTTAAATCTTTTAGCAAATTAATAAAAAATTTAAACTAATAGCTACAGTTTTCTTAAAATCGCCAGAAATCAACAGTAGAATCACTCAAAAATCTAATTTATTCAATAACATTTTAGATCAACAGTTCATAATAAGCTGTAAGGCCCTGTTCCCGGGACGCTTACAGTTGGTCAATCATTGTACATAAAACATATATTTTCATTAAATTAAAGAAACATTGTAGCAGAATCATCAAAATTGATATCTCATTTCATTATAAAAGCTTTTGCAAAACAATACATCGTTATCAAGATACAAAATACATGTGGCATTACATCGCAAAAGCATTATAAAAATGGATGTCATCCAAAAGAGCTGAGTAGTTGCCCCGTGCTATCCTCAATAACATTACCTGCCAACTGGAAACACATAAAAGTCAGCGTTGATAAGTGAGTTCTAGTTTTACAATAAAACATACTTTATCTTTCGTTTAAAACCATCATTTACTTTCTTTCAAATCATCACAGTCTTAGAACGTGATCACACATCGTACGTACACATAGATAATAATTATTATCTTTATCATCGTTCATTTCCTACGTTTATTATCTTTCGTTTTCATCTAGGTCCTGTCATGTGCTTTACCCCCTCTAGATCACGAAGCAATTCATCTAGCGTTAAGCGACAAAGACCCCATGCATCTAGTCAATCACAAAGACTGAACCCCTGTGTGCATCCTTATGGGGTATTTAATCCGCACACAGTTGAGCTGACAACCTCTCATTGGGTGTGAACCTCTATACATTTGCTTAATCATACGGATTAAGCCCTAGTGTGCAACCTCATGGGGTAGCTAACCCGCACACAGTTGAGCTAACACTCCTCATTGAGTGTGACCTCCATAAATTGCTTGCAAGCCTTTCTTACGTCATTCGTTCATTAATGCATGCATTCTTCATTCCGTTCCTCTTTTCATTATCTTCCACGTTATGTTACACAATACTTTTCATTTCGTTCATTAACATACAAAGTAAAGCCACAGGAAGACAATCATACAAAGCAAGAAACATAAACAGAAACATACAAACATCGCCATACATGACACCATCATACATACGTAACATACATCATCATCATACATCAAAATACAACATCATACATCATTGTACATGCTCATCATAACACCTATGACCTTAAAGTCAATTTATATGAACCCCCGGGACCTCCCAAGTCAAAGCCTACCTTTACACATCACCCCGAAAGTCAGAAAGTTAAACTATGCTTTCCGGGCACATGAGCCCTATTTGGTGTATGGGCACCCTTCAGTCGCATGGCCTCCCAGGCGACTGAACATTAGGCGAATGGACCCAATACAGATGGATCCTATGCAAATGGACCCAATTCGGATGAATCCTATGCAAATGGACCTTATGCGGATGGACCCTATGCGATTTGACCTTATGCGGATGGTCACTATGGGCGAATGAATGAAATGAGGATGAGCACCTAGGCGTATGGACCTCAGTCGCACAACTCACATACATATGGACTCCAGTCACACGACTCGCATGCGAATGAACATAGTTGCATGCCATTCGGTCGCATAGCCCTAGATGATGCAGAATGCAGTTCATCCCGAACCTAATCTACACTTTTCGGTTCCTAAGCTCAAATCAACCATCCTAAACCTTAGAAACACATACCACAACACCATTCAAGCACACACAAGCCCGAAAACAAACCCCACTCGCATCACACACAAACACATACACACAGGTTCAACACACACACTTCAAAAACGGGTTTTTACTATGTGTTCCAGCCCCAAATCAGTAGAAATCATGTAAAAGAGAGGTCCTAGAACTCACACAAACAACCCCGTCGAGTAGAGCTTCAATCCAACCCGCTACACCTCAACTTTTGCGCTCGAAACCAAGAAAACCGAAGCTTGAACCCTCTTTTCTCCCTCTCTTCTCTCTATGGCTGATTTTGTAAGTGTGGGGTAGGAGAGTGAGTTGCCCTCCCCTCTTAATCCCCCACTCTTCCAAACCTTCTCCCATTTTGGCAAGTTTGATCCCTCGACTTTGGGCTTTATTTCTTTTCTTTCTCTTTTTCTTCTTTCTTTGGCTTCGGGGAAATAACCGAGCATTACAAATATTTAAGAAAACATTGCAGCGGAAACATATATTTTTGTTAACTTAAAGAAAACATTGCACCTAAAACATAAACGATGTAAGGCCTCGTTCCCAGGACGCTTACAGCTGGTCAATCATCGCACCTAAAACATATATTTTTGTTAACTTAAAGAAAACATTGCAGCGGAAACATTAAAACAAACATTCCATTTCATTATAAAAGCTTTAGCAAAATAATACATCGTTATGAAATTACAAAATACTAGTTGCATTTCATCACAAAAGAATTATAAAAATAGATGCCAACCAAAAAGAGCCAAGTAGCTGCCCCGTGCCATCCTCAGCAATCATTACCTGCCAACTGGAAAGACATAAAAGTTAGCGTTGCTGAGTGAGTTCTAGTTTTAAAACAAAACATACTTTACTTTCGTTTAAAACTGTTCTATACTTTCGTACATGATCACACATCATATGTACACATAGATAATATCATTATTATCTTCATCATTCGTTCGTTAACTTTCGTTCATTCATCGTACGTCATTATCAGTCACTTTCATACATTTTCATTCGTACGTTCATTACGTTCGATGACATGTACATTACCCCGAACATTGTGCACGAAGCTGGTTACTGGGCCTGAGGTCTTTCATAGACCTCGAACATTGTGCACGAAGCTGACTCCAGTACCTAGGGCAAGTACATTCACTACTTATCTTTTCATTTTCATTGCGGATCAATGCCATATGCTATACCCCGAACATTGTGCACGAAGCTGGTTACTCGGCCTAAGGTCTTTCATAGACCTCGAACATTATGCACAAAGCTGACTACAGTAACTGGGGCAAGTGGCAAGGATCCCATAGATATGGTCAATCACAAGGATTGGACTCTAGTGTGCATCCTTCTCGGGTAGCTAACCCGCATATAGTTGAGCTAACACCCTTCATTGGGTGTGAACCTCCATACATTTGCTAGCAAGCCTTTCTTACTTTTGTTCATTCTTTAATGCATGCATTCTTTCGTTACGTTCCTCTTTTCATTATCTTCCACTTTACGTTACATAATATTTTTCATTTCATTCATTTACATTCAACGTAAAGCCACGGGAAAAATAATCATACATAAAAAGGAACATCAACACGAACATACAAACATCACCATACAAGGCACCATCATACATACATCATATATCATACATTATCTATGACCACAAAAGTCAACCTACGTAGCCCCGGAAACCTCAGTCAAAGCCTACACTTAACTCCTTTCCCCTAAAATCAACGAATATTCTAAGTCTTTTGGGTGCATGAGCCCTATTTGGGCGTATGAAGAACACTTAGGCATATGGACGGCTTCCAGATACATGGGCACTATAGAGCGTATGAACCTTCAGTCGCATGACCTTTAGTCGCATGACTTTCAGCCGCATGACCTCCAGTCGCATGACTTTCGGCCGCATGACCTTCAGTCGCATGGCTTTCAGCCGCATGACCTCGAGTAACATGGCTTTCAGCCGCATGACCTCGAGTCGCATGGCTTTCAGCCGCATGACCTCCAGTCGCATGGCTTTCAGCCGTATGACCTCCAGTCGCATGAGGAAATTTTCAGGCGCATGGGCAGCCTCATTCGTACATAAACATCAGATTGCAATCCCCAATTCTTCCCTAACCTGTTCTAAGCTTATACCATCCATCCTAAGCCTTAGAAACCGATTCACATCATCATTCCAAACATAACCTTGCCCAAGTTCGAACTCCACCCGAATCGCACACAAACACACAAACACACAAACACGCAAACACATAAACACATAAACACATGCATACAGGTTCAACACCCAATCTTAACAAAAACATTTTCATATGCATTCCGGCCCCAAAATCTGTTAAAACATGTAAAATAGGGGTTCTAGAACTCACCTTAGTAGCCTCTTCGAGTAAGACTTCCTTCAAACTTATTTGCTTCAAGTTTCACCTAGAAACCCACTTGAATCCGACTCTTTTCCTTGAATCTTCAATATCCCAAATGTTTTCTGCCCTTTCTCCTTTTCTCTTTCTCAAAACCAAATGGAGTGAGTATGGGAGAAGAGATTGGGCAGCCATGCCCACTTTACACCCACTTTTCTAATTTTTTTTCCTTTTTGACACTTTTTACCCCTTGACTTGGGTAAAATGTCTTTTCTTCATTTTTCTTTCTTTTCATCACCTTATTCTTCTTTCTTGGCTTTAAAAAAATAACCGGGTGTTACAAGTCCACCCCCTTATATAGGTTTCGTCCTTGAAACCTGTTATCCCTCGAACAAACGTGGATAATGTTGTCTCATTTCTTCTTCAGTATCCGATGTAGACTTAGATCCCTTTCTGCGCTTCCACTGCATGCGCACAAGAGGAACCACTTTTTTCCTCAACCTCCTCTCTTTATGATCAATGATCACCACCGGTTGCTCCACATAATTGGGCCGTTCATCTACCTCGATATCTTCCAGTGGTACAACCATATCCTCATCTGCTAAATATTTTCTCAGATGAGATACATGGAATGTTGGATGAATTCCACTTAACTACTCTGGTAACTCTAGTCTATAGGCCACCTCTCCTACTCGAGCAATGATTTTGAAATGCCCTATGTAGCTTGGGCTCTACTTGCCCTGCTTTCTGAATCGAGTGATACCTTTCCAAGGTGAGACTTTCAACGTAACTCTATCACCCACCTGGAACTCAATCGATCTATATCGTTTATCAGCAAACGACTTTTGCCTGTCTTTAGCTGCCTTTATTGAAGGCCTTGATCCTTTCCAGCTTTTCTATCATAGCCTCAACCACCTTGATGCCCCTAACTCTTTATGGCTGATATCACCCCAAAAAATGGGTGTTCTACATATCCTACCGTATAGCATCTCATAAGGAGGCATACCAATATTGGCATGATAACTATTGTTATATGAGAACTTAGCTAACGGTAAGTGGTCGTCCCAACTTCCGCCAAAATCAATGACACATGCTCGGAGCATATCTTCTAGCGTCTGAATGGTGCTTTCCGACTGACCATCTGTTTGAGGATGATAAGCCGTGCTAATATGTAACCTCGTCCTCATCGCGTGGTGAAATTTCCTCCAAAATTTAGATGTAAACCGGGTGTCACGATCAGACACAATAGACACCAGCACACCATGACGAGTTACAATCTCTTTAATGAACATATCCTCCAACCTCTCGAATGAATATGTCTCGTGAATCGGTAGGAAGTGAGCACTCTTCGTCAAACGATCAACTATCACCCATATGGCATCATACCCTCACGTGGTATGTGGTAGTTTCGTTATAAAGTCCATGGTGATATGCTCCCACTTCCACTCCGGTATATCCAACGATTGGATCTTTCTATACGGCTTTTGGTGCTCGGCCTTCACTTGTAAACAAGTAAGGCATTTACTCACATACTCCACCACATCACGCTTCATACCCGGTGACCAATAATCTTTCTTCATGTCTTGATACATCTTTGTAGCACCGAGATGAATGGAGTATCGAGTCTTGTGAGCCTCATCCATTCTTTCAGACGTAGATCCCCAAAACGTGGAATCCACATCCGCCCCAATCGAGTCCTAACACCGAGTGTGTTTTCACCCAATTCTGTGACCAGACCTCTCATTCTTTCAGAGTTATGATGATCTTCTTTTAACGCCTCATCTTGAAACTCTTTGACTTGCTTCATCACCTCAATGGTGATAACCAACTGATACTCGAATCGACTCAGGTCTTTCTTTTCGACTGAGGGCATCCACCACCACGTTGGCTTTGCCCAGATGGTAATGGATCTCGTAATCATAATCCTTTATGAGCGCCAACCATCTATTCTGCCTCATGTTCAAGTCCTTTTGCGTGAAGAAATACTTCAAGATCTTATGGTCAATTAATATGGTGCACTTCGTCCCACATAGGTAGTGCCTCCAAATCTTAAACGTGAAGACCACGGCTACTAGCTCCAAGTCATGAGTAGGATAATTAACCTCCTGAACTTTCAACTGTCGGGATGCATAGGCTATAACCTTTCTTCTTTGCATCAACACACATCCCAACCCTGAGTATGAAGCATCTAAGTAAACCACCAAATCTTCATTTCCATCGGGTAACGACAAAACAAGAGCTTGAGTCAATCTCGCCTTTAACTGCTCAAACCCTTCTCTTGAGCTTGAACCCATACAAACTTTACATCCTTACCGGTCAGCTTGGTTAGTGAAGAAGCGATCTTAGAGAAGTCTTGAATAAACCTTCTGTAATAGCCCGCTAATCCCAAGAAACTACAAATCTCGGATGGCGTCTTTGGAGACTTCCATTGCATCACCATCTCCACCTTTGCCGGGTCCACCATAATCCCTTCAGGATTTACCACGTGACCCAAAAACTGAACCTCACACAACCAGAACGCGCACTTGGAGAATTTGCATACAACTTCTCCCTTCGCAACGTCTCCAACACCTCTCGAATATGACCGGCATGCTCATTCCTGTTCATTGAATAAATCAGGATATCATCAATAAACACAATAACTGATTTATCCAACATCAGCCACACACTTGATTTATCAAGTCCATAAAAGCAGCTGGCGTGTTAGTCAAACCAAAAGACATAACGAGAAACTCGTAATGTCCATAGCGCGTGTGAAAAGCTGTTTTAGGGATATCATGCTCTTTCATCTTTAACCGATGGTAGCTAGATCGAGGATCTATCCTCGAGAACCAACTGGCACCTTCAAGCTTATTAAACAAATCATCAATTCTTGGTAACGGGTATCGATTGTTTACCATCAACTTATTCAGCTCACGGTAGTCGATACACATCTTCATGCTACCGTCTTTCTTCTACACAAATAAGACCGGAGCACCCCAAGGAGAGATACTCGGTTGAATGAACCCCTTATCAAGTAGCTCGTGTAGTTGCTCCATCAACTCCTTCATCTCAATTGGAGCCAAACGATACGGTGCCTTAGCAACAGGTTGGGCACCTAGTATCATATCAATTTGAAACTCGATCTCCCGGTCTGGTGGCACTCCTGGTAAATCTTCAGGAAATACATCTGGGAAGTCACACACAACCGGTACATCGGAAAATTGTGGTGTTGGTGTATCCACATCTTTTACATAGGCCAAGTAGGCGCTACATCCACACCTCATGCACTTTCCCGCTACCGTCATCAAAATCATATTCAGAATCGTAGTGACTTGATCACCATAAACCGTCACCAAACTCCCGTCAGGGGCTGTGAAATGAATCATCTTCTTGCGACATATAATGTTCGCCTCGTAGTCCGCCAACCAATCTATTCCTAGGACTACATCGAACCCGCCTAAGGTCATCACGAATGGTCTAACAGAAAACTTATGACCTTCTAATTCTACGTCACAACCTTCTATCATCTCAATAATCCTGGTAGACTTACCTATGGCAGTTTGTACATCAAAGGGCGCATCTACACTCCTACTACTAACATGCGGTTTAGCACAGAAAGCAGCAGAAATAAAATACACCAGAATCAAAAAACGCAGAGGCTAAAGTTTGGTTTACTCGAAACGTACTTGACACAACATCAGGGTCCGTCCTTCTCCTCTAGCCTTCTTCACTCCCAAACCTTCAGCCCTCGGCTTCTTGCAGTCCCTACTTATATGGCCCTCCCCGCCACAGTTAAAACATCTCCCTGCCATGCATTCCCTCGCCATATGACCAGGCTTCCAACACTTGAAGCACACGTTTGATCCCCAACTACACTCGCTGGTGTGCTCCTTCCCACACTTGCCACATCTCTTCACCCCAGCACCGGATGTGACCACATGTCGGTCATCCACCCGTGCACTTTATTGCTTGGAGTGGCCTCGCCACATCCAACCCGCTTCTTTCATCATCCGATCTCCCCGCCAAGTCAATTGCTGACCTAAACGTTCTCGGTCGGGCAACGATCATGTGCCTACGGACATCCACCGGCAAGCCCTGGATATATCTCTTGATCTTTCATGACAAGGGTGTGACTTGATCTGGCACCAGCAGTGCCATCTCATTGAACTTGGTGGTATACTGTATATGTGTCATGGTTCCCGCCTCCGGCTACAAGAACTCTCTCCCAGCCTTATCCTTCTCCTATGAGGACAGAACTTCTCAACCACCAACTTCTTTAACTCTGCCCCCCTCATCCTCCCGATAGTCCTGCTACCCTTAGCTTGGACAATATTGTCCCACCAGGCTCTTGCTCCTCCTCTTCATCATCGGAGAGAACTGTCTTGGTCTCCGGTTGCTCGCGTCGCTTTGAGGACCTATTCCTCTCCCTTCTTTCCCCTTCCCGCACAGCCTTAATCACTTTGGTCACTACGGATGATAAAATCACTGGCATGACTTGATGCACTTCCTCCACAACAGCCACCTTTACTGAGGCTCTCAATTTAGCACTCTAGTCTCCGCCCTCTAGATGAGGGGTCTCGGGTTCTTCATGAACCACCTTTTCGGCTCTAGGCTTCCTATTTTGGCTTGCGGTTCAGCACCACGTCCACCACGACCTCCACCACACGAAGCTTTCGATGATCCAACACCGGCCATCCTCTAACATGCTATAAGATTCAAACACCAACGCGGTCATTCAAGGGAATAACTCAGTTTATGTCAAGTATCGTAAGTCCCTAATTATAGTGGCCAGTTGTGATTAGCCACTTACTTTACTCTTCATACCCCAAGCATTTCTTATCCTGACTACATCAGTATCTAAGTATACCAAAAGCACATAAACCACATAACAGGCGCACAAAATACCGGTTAACATTAAGAAAAATACCTGATGGCACGCAGCTACTCAGACTGGCATCCCTTCCCTTTCCGTAGCATTTTCGGTTTAAGTTTAGGTTTATTTTGAAAATTTACCCGTTTCACTTAAACTTTGCCTCTGATACCAACTTGTAAGGCCCCGTTCATAGGACGATTACAGTTGGTCAATCATCGCACCTAAAACATATAATTTCATTAACTTAGAAAACATTGCAGTGGAAAAATTAAAATAAACATTCCATTTCATTATAAAATCTTTTGTAAAATAATACATCGTTATCAAATTAAAAAAATACTTTTTGCATTACATCATAAAAGCATTATAAAAATGGATGCCATCCAAAAAGAGAGAAGTAGCCGTCCCGTGCCATCCTCAGCAATCATTACCTGCGAACTGGAAACACATAAAAATCAGCGTTGCTAAGTGAGTTCTAGTTCTAAAACAAAACATACTTTAATTTCGTTTAAAACCGTTATTTACTTTCGTACATGATCACACATCATACGTACACATAGATAATATGATTACTATTTTTATCATTCTTGCGTTAGCTTTCGTTCATTCATACGTCATTATCATTCACTTTCATACATTTTCATTTGTACGTTCATTACTTTCGATGACATGTACATTACCCCGAACATTGTGCACGAAGCTCGTTACTAGGCCTGAGGTCTGTCATAGACCTCGAACATTATGCAGGAAGCTGACTCCAGTACCTAGGGCAAGTACATTTACCACCTATCTTTTCTTTTTCATTCAGGATCAATGCCTATGCTATACCCCGAACATTGTGCATGAAGCTGGTTAATGGGCCTGAGGTCTTTCATAGACCTCGAACATTATGCACCATACTAACTACAGTACCTCGGGAAAGTGGCAAGGATCCCATACATATGGTTAATCACAAGGATTGGACCCAGTGTGCATCCTTCTGTGATAGCAAACCCGCACATAGTTGAGCTAACACCCTTCATTTGGTGTGAACCTCCATACATTTGCTTGCAAGCCTTTCTTACTTTCGTTCATTCATTAATGCATGCATTCTTTCATTATGTTCCTCTTTTCATTATCTTTCACTTTACGTTACATAATACTTTTCATTCATTCATTAACATTCAACGTAAAGCCACGAGAAAAATAATCATACATAAAAAGGAACATCAACACGAACATACAAACATCACCATACAAGGCACTGTCATACATACATCATATATCATATATCATCTATGACCTCAAAAGTCAACTTACATAGCCCCCGGGAACCTCCCAAGTCAAAGCCTACACTTACCTCCATTCCCCCAAAAATCAAAAAATATTCTAAGTCTTTTGGGCTCATGAGCCCTATTTGGGCGTATGAAGAACACATGGGAACTATATGGCGTATGAACCCTCAGTTGCATGACCTTCAGTGGCTTGACTTTCAGCCGCATGACCTCCGGTCGCATGACTTTCGGCAGCATGACCATCAATCGCATGACTTTCAGCCGCATGACCTCCAGTCGCATGGCTTTCAGCAGCATGACCTCCAATCGCATGTCTTTCAGCCGCATGACCACAGTTGCATGGCTTTCAACAACATGACCTCCAATTGCATGAGGAAATTTTCAGGCGCATAGGCAGCCTCATTCGTACCTAAACATTAGATTGAAGTCCCCAATTCTTCTCTAACCTGTTCTAAGCTTATACCATCCATCCTAAGCCTTAGAAACCGATTCGAATCATCATTCCAAACATAACCTTGCCCGAATCCGAACTCCACCTGAATCGCACACAAACAC